>JAVYIG010010741.1:0-66662 GCA_035222895.1 Strongylocentrotus droebachiensis
ATCTGTTTTGATATTGGATTTGGGTTTTGTTTATTTTGATACCATGAGACCAGTGTATATTTCATCAGTGAAATACAATGCAAAAATACCAATGCTCATATAATTAAATTGGAATTCCACCCTGATAAATCAAGCTGGTTTAAATAGAAGCAGAAAATGAGATAAGAAGGTCAGTGAAAGATTGGACAAAATCCTAATAAAAGTAAGAAAGTTATTGAATTTTTAAAGTTGTAATCAATCAAACACAATTTGGCAACTCTGAGACGTATATTGCGAAGTCCCTTCTCATTTGCTCTGTATTAAAAAAGATCAATACTTTCAATTATCCCTACAAAAAATTTCAAACCACTTTAAAAATGTGTAACTTTCCCTATTTTTAACCGGATATTGCTCAATCTTTCACTTATTTGTTTATCTTGTTTTCTGCTTTTATTAATACCAGCTTATTATCAGTATTGAATTCCCCTTTAATGAGCAAATGATACATACACACATGTAAGAAAATATCTGCAAAAAATCACACTTGGTAATGTGCTACTTGAAAAGAAGGATAGTCATTATGAAAAAAAGATACAAAAATTGAAAATAATGAAGATGAAAATGCTGGTAAAATTATGATCACAGCAGATGCAATAGTGAAAATTAACATCGAAACAATTTCAGTTACAAATATGTATATATCTGAAGAAATTAAACCAATCTTTGTCCACCTTTGTTGACCAGCCTATGCCGGCATACAGACATTAAGACTATTTCTAGTACTGAAAATAGTATATGAAACTTAATTCCCCTTTTTACATTCGTTTAAAAAGCATTCAATCATTAATGATAAATTTTACATGCTAAATATATGTTGTGTAAAACAACTGAAACCTACAAAAAGCAACTTCTCAAAGCTTGAAAACTTTGCGATGTTTACATCCATAAACAAATTGATAATTGTTCATTTATATCTCCCAATATGTTTACAGCCACTGCATGGAAACGGATCACTTCATGTCGTCATTTTAGGTATTTCACAGCTCTGTTATTATATTCATCCCATTCAACAACAAAAAGCGGGGGGGATGATAATGTGACAAGGAGACTATGAAAGAACGGTTCAACTTTTACATTCATGCTAGAGAAAAGGCTAATGTGTGCAAACAAGTCAATGGCGAAATGAAGCCTGGTTTCATGATCGTAGAGGCCGTTTGTTCAGCATCTCCACAAAATGTCCCCCACCACTGGTAGGCTTCGCAAACGGCAACGGTGGAATGATGAGGGGTTTTGAAAGCAGAGGGATGTTTCATGCAACATTCAAAGCATGCCAAGGAGCCCCGAAAGTCAATCACAAACAAACAGATCGATTAAAACAGACTCAGTAGAAAGTGAAACTACCAGATTGTGCTTTATAGAAGAGTGGTGCTGATATATATATCTAAAATTAATCTTTAAGTGATTGGGAAATTATTTCTATCTTATGAAACACCAGTTACATATACATGTAATGTACAACCGGAAAGTGAAAAACTTGGTAATATGTGCTTGTTAACAGCCCAACCAAGACTTGGCAATGGCATGATGATGCATCCATGTTTAATACTTATTAGGCCCATAGCATCAAGACAGGTTTGTGAATAGTGAATCATGGAATTTTTGTTTTTAATTTTGATTACAAAGAAATACCAAGGACAGAATTTGGCAATCAAAATAAAGTAGAAATTCCATTTGATTTTATAATACAAAGTGGTATGAATAACATTATTACACACCTTCACTTAACAACAAGCCTGCTTTGTGTATACATGAGCCCAAAGGCATAAGTACACATGCTATTTCCAAATGCCTGTGCTTCGAAACCATTAGCAAGTTATTCCTACATGTAGATGTACAACAGGGCGTGTTTGTTATTTTACTGGAAGTTTTCCCCATGCTTATGCAATAGTGCATCCACAAGCAAATGGGGAGTGGGTGCAGGAATATCATTTTGGGGTATTAAAGCTTATACCCCCTTCTCTCCCTTCCTATCCCCCTGTCAGAATTAAAATTATCATATTAATTATAGATTGTATTTTACATATTCATACCCTTCCATACCTCTGGCCTGTCCTGTGCAACTTGACAACATTTTACGGACAGCAAGTGAGTGTAGCATAAGCATAAGATATCAAACCACCAAATCAACCAACCACCAAACTAACTAAACCACCCAACCACTTGACCATCCAACTAGCGTATCAGCGTAACAGTTTAACGCCCACTACCCCCCCCCCCCCCCACACAAATCAGCCAACCACTCACCAACCCCAACCACCCAAGAGATGACCATAGCTGTGCACACACACGAGTGTAGGTAGAAGTGAAGTACTTCAATCCAAAAACTATCAATTGAAGGGCAATGCATAGTGTTTGAAAACTCACTAAATGGAATTAGGTGAACATAATAAATTTCATTAGTTCCCTTATTTTCTGGATTAAGCTATAAGGATTAATGCAATCCCTGCAAATTTCAGACAGTTAAGAAATCACATCTTTAGATTGCTGAATGCTGTTTTTTTTTAATGTTTTTTTATGTTTTTTGGGGGGGCGTCTTTTCATTATTTTCATGTTGCCTCAAAACAAGATATCATTTCCTTCAGCCAGAGGTATGACAAGGGTATGTCATGAACATGCACCAATAATATTTCAGCTGCAAATGTTCTACCCTGAGAGATACGAGTTTGAACTCGCCTTTCCCCGTTCTACCCTTACTTAGAGTTTGATACATACTGCGATTAGGTGGAAATGCAAAGCATATAAAAGCATGAAACAAGCGGAAAGTGGAACAGAAATTAGCTGTGCATATATTGCCTATGTTCATGTAAGTTTTACATGGATCAGTAAAGGCATCTCCCGAAGAGTGAATTCTTTTATATCAAACTGCTAGTTAGATGAACATAAACAAAACATGCACATACAGGTATAACACAAACAGTATTGACAAACTCTTTCTAGTTTTTATATACACATCTCTTTGGATGTTTTTTTGCTACTGATATAAATGCTCTCAAGTTCAACAAACAGACATACAATGGATTAAGGCACCAAAATGAACAGAATAAAACCTAAAAACAAATAGGTCTAAATAAAAAAGTTCTTGTAACGAGTAGGTAAAGAGAAAGGACACTTACAAGCTGGCTTGATTTCATGTTGCTAAACATACTGATAGAAAAGAAAAGGATATAAAAATGTTACCAAACGTATATTTTGTGTACACAGTACAAGTTGGAGCTATCATAACCTTACGCAAGACCGTCAGTGTGCCGAAGGGGACCTTTTTAAGTTAAAACGACTCACAATTTACAAAAAAACAATGTTTCTTCTCAACTAATTCATGAATCTTGAATTTTGTAGTTCTACTTCCATGTAAGATATTGGAATATTTTTCTGATAAGAGCTTAAAGTGTATCAAATTTGGTTGGGCATAATAAATTATTTCTCAATGGATTAGATTACATTTGTTGGCTTATTCCACAAGGGACTGTCCCTAAAATAGCATGAACAAAATTATATGTTGAGTTTGTTGACCTCCTAAATAATTTCAAATGAAAGGCAATTGAAATGCGCCTTTGGACTATATAAAGTTTATAAGTAAAGTGTACATGTATACTGTTCTAAATATCATGTCATGCAAAGTACCGGTATTATGTTAACATTATGCATGAACCTTAGACAAAATAATATATTCTTATTTCTTAAATCATGCAATATTAGCATCTGTTAGTATATTTACAATGAAAATGAGAGAGGAATGATACAGGAAGCCACACTACAGAAAATACAAAGCTAAGATTAGGAAAATATCACTATTTGGCACAAAAACAGCAATGGAAGTGGTTGATGATTATGAAAACACAGAAGAGTGTAGAATCAGGTAGTGTGAAACACTGGTGTAATTTTAGGAAGTGTGCACTCCTCTTAGTAATAGATAGATAGAAAATAAGTTGAAGACCATACATTTCCATTTATTTAAAGTGATAGAGTCAGGAGTTACTTTAAATACATAGGAGTTAATCTGATGAAAACCACAGTGTGTAAATAAATTTCAATCAAATGATAGAAACCTTCATTAATGCTATTTCCCCTACCCGTCTTCATAGAATAAAAACATGAACGATACACTGATTTGATGAAAGAGTTTCATAGCATGCTAAAGATGATAGGTTGAAACATATGTGCTTCATAAAGCACAACAAAACAGCCTTACTCGCAAGTATTCCAAAAATGTGCATGTTTATATTGTCAGTTTATGATGCCTTCTACTACAATTTACATTGACTTGTATTTATGCTGGAAATATCAATAAAGAGAATGAAGAAATACAAAAAAAATGGACATTGGAAAGAAGAAAGCAAGAAATGAAAAGAAGAAAAAAAAGGGAAAATTTAATATAGTGGCGTATTAACAAGAGCTAATTTGAGAGTAATTGTTAACACACCATGAACATTTCATAGACATGAATTTTTCATCTTCCACACAGGCTGAAGTGCTAAATGTATGCATTAGAAGACTATTATTATTATTCCAATAAAGAAGTATGTAAAGATATACTAAAGCTCAATTGAAATTGATGTACTATTTTTGCCCAAAATGTATTCACTTCATGATTTTTTCAATACATAACATTAATGAAAATACAGTAATACTCAATTCCTATGAGCAAAGGAACGCATAAAGGACAGCATAAAAGGAGTGCAGAGTAAACAAAATAATTAAGAAACAGTTGAATAAAAAAACATATAGTATTTGTACACACAAGAATAACAACAATTACCAGATCACCATTTTAGACAAACAATTCACACATTGGATTATAAAGCTCTTGTGAGGAAGAAACTAAAGAAAGCTGGACTTTTGGTCACATGTATCAGGAAATTGTAGACCTCAAAATATGTAGAAAGGAATTAGGTTTGATGGCTTAAAATTTACTTCCTCCATGAAAAGACTAGAATGGTTCTCAGGTTTTGGTCTTTGTTATCATGTCAGTTTACACCGAACAATAACACTTGAACAAATCCTTAAACCTAATAATTAAGTAATGCGATAACCGTGGTATTGGATTATTGATGCCAATAAATACAAGGCGTATCACAGACAAAATGAAGTGAGATTGAATATGTTGTATGAAACTGGTGTGCTTCAAAACTTATTTGATTTTATAAGTATTAGTATCTCTCCCGGTTAATTATTAATAAATAAATGAATAAATATAAAGAAAGAAAGGAAATCGTGATGCTCATACAATTTTTTAGCCAGCTCAATTATTAATAACTTTGTTTCAAGCATAATTATTAGGCCTGGATTAAAAAGGTATTAATATCAAAGTATTGATCTGTGACTCGCTTTGCGCGCTGGATAGCTGATGAAAAGTGAACAAATTTCACATTTTTCACAAGCAAAGTCTATACTGTAATCTATAATCAAATTAAGAGTTTCTTCCTTATTTTCTTTATCAAAACAAAAATAATTATGTATTATGTGTATAATGGGATTCCCAAATTTAATAGGTATACTGATTCCCAAGATATCATTTAAAATGAAAACAAAAAATACAAGATGTATCAAGTATCCCACATTTTGTTTTTCATTATTGCATGATATCAAAGAAATCAAGGGTTTTGAAGCAAAATGGTGATTGTTGGACAAATTTATGAACAAAATTGTGCAATCCTGCATGTACAATATACTCACAATGACAACACACATAACCAACTTGTATAAAAATATAAAATTTTCAATACTATTGAAGACAATCTTATTTTTGGGGGGTGGGGGGGGGGGGGGGCAAAACACATGTGTTCAAAACATTTTTTCTTCTTCCTGTACCCCTAACTCTGACTAGCAAAGACTATTTTCAATTTACAAAGCCAATTAACAGTTAGTTTAATAGTTTCAATAAAGGCTTAGTAATTATTTCACAACACTAAAACATACAGAGACAAACAAGGATAAGGTGTAGTTGATTTAGAAAACATGAGCTTATTTCCCAGATTTTTTGGATGAACATAAACAAAGTGGAAAAATAAAACAATAACTCACAGAACTTGAGTACAGTAGAAGCTAACAAGAAATTCTCTACATGCCATGTGTATTAGATATATGAAGTAGAGACATTCTGATTTCATAGATACGGTAATATAAATGAGACATGTTCTTTGTGGTTTTGGTAGTCAATGACATAAAATATTACAATTACGTCATGTATATGATCTTGCAGATGTATGGCAACTATCAGCTTTGCTCTTATTGGGGTAAAGGAATGCATTTACATGTACATAAATGCTATTTCTCTCGTAGTTGAAATTTCAATGCATTGAGACATTGCATGATGATTGAACTGAGCCTCAAATTGGATTTACCGGTAGCCTAAAGTGAAATATTTCTTTGGCGTGAGAACATTCAGCTGGAATGAAGCTGCCATTCATTTTATATAATACCATATATAATACCATTTGGCAGTGTTAGTGACAACACATGAGAAGTTAGGGAAATTGAAAGGTCAGATATTTTGAATGTGACAGTAAACATGACTCTTCAAAGAAGATGTCGTCATGGCTCATTAGCTTGATATCTTAAGAACAGTGACATTTGCATGGTAAATGACCTCTGTATACGTGCATGTACATTACATGTATGTCAATACGCATCAGTTGCAGGTACATGAACTACAAGCGATGTACATGTACATGCAATCGACACGAGATCGTTTACCAAGGTATCATGTGACAAACGCTTTTAAGTAGCTAGCACTAGAGAGCTTGAGGCCTTGAGGTTAATTGATAAACTAAGAAGCATTCGTGCATAAGTTCACATCTGTCATCATACACATCGGTTAGTAATACACAAACCATTGCAGAAATGAGTTGTCTATACTGAATGAGTTCTTTTCAGACATGCCGTGGCTATGGGGATGCAAGACACACAACGTACATTTACACTCATTTTTGCACATGCCAACATATTACGGTAGTGCCAGGATTATGTCAGTAACCCCCGAAAACCATTTCACATATATTCAAACCCAAGATCTTAAAGCTACAAAATATCTTTTGGCATTTCGAGTTCTAAACAATATCCACAGACCAAATGTTCAATGAGGAGAGATTTGAACTGAGGGGTAACTTCATAGCAAAGAAAAAAATATATAACTAGGGAGCAAGTCATGATACAAGATGAATGATTACCTCTCGTATCCATTTAAATGGAGCTCATTCCACCATCTGCAATTCAAAAAGCAGTTCATTCCAGAACACAAGATTAGGAAGTACTCGTATTTGCATGAGATAAGCATGCCATATTCAATACAAAAAAGAACGAGATCCGATCGTAGGTGAGAGGAGATATGGGAAGCTGATTGCTAAGAAATATTGAAAAGTAAATTCAACTTCTTGGTATGAAAAATAACAACAGAAATCCAACAACTAACGGTACATCGAATGTGTAAATACAAAATTAAGAGGAAAATGTTGAAAACTACAATGTTAACCCTTTTAATGTTTTTATATCACCCATGCAAATTTCACATCATAGTAATTACATTTTGTTATTAATTTTATAATTAACAAAGGACCTAATGTTTTATAGATTTTGATTACGTGTGTATGATTTGGTAATTTTTGCAAGATGGTTTGGACTTTGGAGAAACAAAATGTTGTCTTCTAAATAAAGATGAGTGATATAGCTTAACCTTCTACTTTGCTTTGCTATCTTAAGGCAAAAGTAAAACAATAGCAGGGTACATGTGTTTGACAAGGATTAATTGTGTTTATCACTTTGTACCTGTAAAAAGTAATTCTTGAGATTTCACAAGTGGAATCCATCACCTAATATGAAGGGAAGACTTCTGAAATCAAAAGAATACACAATAACTTGGAGAATAAATATCAAAAAGATATAAGCTGGATGTGTGCAGGGTTAATTGCAATAAAGTAAAATGTAAGTTATAAATCTTTCAAATCTATGATTAGACATGCAGGTTTCAAGAGTGCAATGACAAATACAAACCAAACGATAAACATGTAAATGTACAAATGATAAATAAATGTCTAGATATTGCATGTCGGATGATCCTCTGGGCTATCACATATCCCCCCCCCCCCCCACCAATCCCTCCTGAAACTACATGTATATCGGCCACAATCTACCCCATAATGAATTATCCCTTAGGTAGGGTGAAGGTAATTGGGGCCAATTTTGTGAGAGGGGAGGGAGAGGGTGGGGAATTTAACCTAGAGGGTACTTGTCTAACACGTCTTTGCGGATGGTCAAGGGGTACAAATGTACATGGTAGAAGTATTCCTGATAGCCTAGATTTTGATCTTGGCATACATTTTTCTGATAAATCAAAATCACATTACGATATTAACACAGTCCTAATATATGGGGATGTTAATCATCAAATTATATTGGGACTTACATGTACGACATCACAATTTTGATACTGGACATAATTTTATTCGGGTGAACCATTTCACAGGTTCTACAGTCAAGATTATGCCCTTTTCTTTGTGATTGTACTTTTTGTTTTCTTCACTAATTTTTGAAGAGGTACATAAGCAGATGGATAATGTACAAGCAGAAAAAAACTCATTCTACAGCAGTTTAATATATATTAATGCATGAATTAGACCAAGCCTTACAGGAACTACGATCTCGATAACTTTGTAAACTGATTTCTGTGAATGAATAATGGAAGCAAATAATGCCAAAAAAGGTTATGAATTGGCATGTTGCTTAGGTTAATAAGTAAAGCTACAATGTGGATATTAAAAAGGGTTATAAACAGCAACAAACAGACAGTACAAATGTATTAGAAATATCCCAGATGAACCAGATGAATGAACAAAACAATAGTGATGAACATGTACAAGCAACAACAACAACAACAAACAAAGAAAGCAAACCCGCTAGATTTAATTTTGGAGGGGCGAGTGCTTTGATGGTTTCTCATTTCCCTCCCAGTCTAGCACATCTTCTTAGATGGCTTGAGTCATCAGTTTTCCTTTTGTAAACCAAGGCCTAATGGCTGAAAAACAGTCAGACTCTAAAGTCACTAATGCCCTAATAAATTTTACATGTGGGACAAAAAACATCACAGATTTTGTATTACCTTTGTACATGGTCAGGTCTTCGCCCAGTTAAAGAACCGCAACGACTCGGGCCTACTTCATCATGTTACATTTTTTCATTCACATTTAATTTCATCACTAACATAAAATCACTTTCCAAGCATTTCTTTATTGTTCAAATTCAACTTCAAACATGTCTGTTGCCCAACAAAACTGTCATATCATTTTGTATTCCCAATATAGAGGATTAGAGGTACACCCACAAGAAAGAGGGGTATGAAATACATGTAGGATGATGTAGCTCGGCATTATAAAAATCTGCACGCACATATTTTCAACACATTCGTTTCTTAACATTTTAAAATAAAACACAATTCAGAAATTTTGGTGGGACATTGGTTATTACTAATCTTCTCTCATAATGTCCATGGTAAACAACATAAACCAAGAAATTTATAACAAAATAGGGAATGTGCATAAAAATATATGAATGTGCAAATGTCTTATAGCGCCAAGTAGATACAGTTAAACCATGCAAAAAATGCCAATGTCAATTCGATCACAAGTTTCCATATGATGTACATGTACATGACAAATAATATTGCAAATGTCAAATGTCACTTGCAACATGCCGAGTGACATACATATATGTAGATCTTTCTGTCTCTATTGAGGGGGAGGGGGCTAGTTATCAAAGGGTTGTTTACACAAAGCAAACATCAAAGTTAAAGGCAATTAATAGTACTTTCGAACTGCAAAAATAATTGCCAATATTTTACTTGTTAAAAACAAAAGGGAGAATATTTAAAAACATTGCAGTTCTGATGGTTGTTTACATCTTATTTTATCAAAAATCAATTGTTAACAATTGGCCCTTTAAATATGTGCTGTCCTTTCTTTATTTATCTATTGGTGTACAAGTAAATTTGAATACATTTCAAAGTGTATCCCTAATACACACTCATTATCAGGATAATGTGCTTGCTTCTAAATGTATGAACAAATGATATGGGAAACCATTTGTGATCCTTATATTTTGTTTTTTATAGAATGAAATGTCCTAAAATGAGGCTACAAAAATTAGATGAAGCAAGTGCAAATTTCATGTATGTCAAACTGTCAGTGTCAGTAATTGGCATGGAACACATATCCCTTTGAAATTTTGCCCCAATGAAAGATCAATTATAAACTCCTAAAAAATAGTGTTTACAAATCCAAACTATTTTCTAAAACATTTTTGAGTACATATTGTAAACATGCATCCCTTCTACACAAATGCTCAGCTTCAAACTAAATTTTGGCTTCAGAGTTAGTTGAATGAAATGGTGGGGAAAACAATCAACCAGGAAAAAATGTAGTTGTGACGGTTCAAATGTTTTCTAAATAGATGCAAGAACTCCTCAGGGGGTGAATTAAGTATTTTTCAAAATCTCCTTTTAAGAAATCTTGGGGTTTTTTTATAGTTGGCTAGCTGCATTAAAATCAATCTGACATCACTTCTTGTAGTAAATATCTTCTTTTTTTTTTTCTTTTTTTCAATGGGATGGTTTGGTAGAAGGCCTGTGTGTTTTTTACAAAAGCTTTGAGATCATCATTAAATTTTAATTGTGATTTGATTTGCATTTAAGAGTTTAGGACCTTTAGAAATAAATTATGTCCTTGTGAAATTGGACATGGATTTGATTTTCTCAGAATATCACTTCGACAGAGAAAATAAGATTATACCTATTTGAAGAAGCTTGCTTCTTCTAAACGTTCTAGATCATTATGTTGCGCTACCCGCTACCATAGGTTCAATACAAAGCGTAAACCTTTTCATCGTTGAAATTTTGCCTTTTCATACATGTATAATGTACTTGTCGAGGTTACTGAATAATTAATTCCTAGTTGCACCAAAACATCTCAAGGACAAAATGATAAATTTGCATTGAAAGCCATACTGATATAGGTAAATATTTTATTCAGCAAATGATGAAAGAAATTTGCCTGAATTTCCCTGGAATATATTTCTAAAGTTTGAAAAAGTTATGAAAGGCAAAATGCACAGAATGTACACACAATGATGCATGTGATGAATATATCATGAACCACATATATATGTTAGTAATTACTAATTAGTACACACATTTCTTTCATTTTTTGCACACAATGTGTACCTCCCTAAGCATTATATGTTAGTGCTATAGGTGATCAATTGGTGAAATATTAACCTGTTTGAACAAAACAGAAAAAGGGAGACAAAATGAGAACAATAAAGTAAGTGAGCTGGGGTAATAAAGTATATATTCTCAAAAGAATTGGAGATTTTTCGGCGGTACCAGTAGTCCATCACTCCATTGCTTGTCAAATTCATTTGATTCATTCAACGCTCTACATAATGTTTTAGATGTGTTGAAGAATTATTAAATAGGTAGGTATCCAACTTCTTATCTTGATTCACGAAACAAATAAATACAGCCTCCAAGTGTAGCTTTCTTTGAAGAAAACTTCATTAATTAGAACTTCCCCTAATATCCCAGAGCAAAGCCAAAAGTCTTAATCTTGTATGAAACCTTCATAATTTGGGGAGGGGCTATGATAATTACTGTCTTAATTTAGTTTAACATGTTTCAAATCCACACACACAAAAGAATTCTAAAGAGAGAGGGGCAAAAAGCTTTCCATTCTACAAGTATTTTCATTGCTCCTCTCAGAGATACAAGAACCTCCAGTGTAGGAATTCAAAGACACTTTTTAAAATGTCTACCGGTAGTCAAAACAAAACAGGAAACTGCACAACCAAACAGAGACTCACAACAAAATATACAACCTAAACTAGATATAGAATGATTAATCAAACAGTACTCAGCAGGCCAATGACCAATATCTGAAAACATGTATGACACACAAACAACTTCGGATAAATGACTAGAATATTTCCCCAATCAACTTTATACCAAATGTGATACAAATATTCTCTCTCGCTCTCAACAATCTTCCTCTTCCTCTAGCTCTCTGTGCCAAAACAAAGACAGGCCCCACATCAACAATCACAATTTTTTTTTTTTTTTTAAAGGTGGTTTTGTAACGGTATAAACTTTGTATAGTGCACTGTCATTATTAGTAGCAGTATTTGTCAAAGCAATACATTCAAGTTCTATATAATTAGCTGGGTTATGAAATGCAGGTCTAAGTTAAATACAAATTTCAATGTTAAAACAAGAAATGTGCAAGAAAAAAAAATCAGGAATTTCTGATTCTTCTGTGAGACTGCCTTTAATTTGGTTACATGAATTCTACATAGTGTGACAAAAGGGATATATTGTTCAGTGAGAAAGTATTGTACCACAAAGCTATGAGGAAACTAGAAGTAAACAGAGATGACACTACTGGCTGAGATACAGGAATAGTGAATCGACAGGGAAAAGTAGGGGAAATATTTAAAAAAGATGGAACTGGGAAGTGAACATCACAAAATAAGAAAAAAAAAGAAAAGAATAGGGATAGGCAAGTGTAAATTATATGTACAAAAAGTGTTCACAAAAAATAGAAAAGGTTGTGTAATGTTGATAAGAGAAATTTCACTCAAGCTTCAATACATCTCAGTGTACTGTACCCTGCAATTTCTACCAAATGTGGATATTAAGGATTCTAAAAGCATGTGTGGATTTAGGCTAATCCTCTTTCTTTTTTTAACCTCCCAAAGCACAGCAATTCCAAGTTTGCTGCATCTGAAGAAAGAAAATAGTTTCTTTTTAAAGTGAATATACATCTGCTGGCCTCCAACAGATGTAAATTAACTAAATGCCAAAATTCATACTGAAATTTTGTAGAACATAACTACGTGTAGCTATGAGAAAGCCATGCAAATGCAGTCAACATAGCATCATATTCCAGCCAACATTTAAACAGACAAAGCATACATGTACAAGCTGCAATAATTTGGAAATTAGCATACATGTACATTGCATGTGGTCGGACTGTAATTGGCAACAAAGAATATGTAGCCTTTTTGAGTGACTTTCTCCGTTCTATTATTGTATTACAAAGGGATTTTTGTATGAAATATAAGCATAGGCAGTTATAAAAATACAGAAAATATAAGCACATTCCACATTAGAAATAATACATAAAACATGACAACCCTGGTAAGTTTAAAATAACAGTTAATGATGATGCTAATGAGTTGGAGAAAAATGAGATGACAGAAAATGTGCTAATACAGCTTTCACTTAATTCCCCATTTCCAATTATTTGCTTAAATTTTACAAATAACCAACATTAATACATTTTAATATTTGATAACCTACATGATCGCTATTAACATACATGTAAGTGCAATGGGTCTCTTCAAAATATGATGAATGTGAAATATGAAGCATTTCTTTCTCTGGCATGAAGCAAAAAAGAGCTGTATTAAACAACTGCATCTTACAAGAAAAATTGTCCAGACATATTCTTTTGTCTCCAGCATCTTTCCACACTAGCACACGCATGCAGTATAAAGGAATGTAGCTAAGCCTAAGGAATGAGATCAAGGAATGTCTGCCAGCATAACTCCTAGCTGCTCGACCTCTCACAGAAGAGGATTCTAACAGAGGAACAAGTCTAATGCAACGTATTTCCCCAAACACAAGAGATCGTACATGTACTTTACCTCAATCAATCTGCAGTCGCTTCCGTTAAAAAAGCCAGGCTCATGGTTTTGAGATGTAATATTTGGGGGAAAGCTGGCACTACTTGCATGCAACCATGCACAGGAAATCATCTGCTGAATTCTTAGCCTGGGAATCAATACATCAATTTAATAATTCAGATCACCATCTCAAACTCCTAGCTCTCAGCCAGCATAAGTCGGAATGAAGCACAATTACTCGTGGTGGCACCACCGTATTGATGGCTAGGTGCTGTGCGTAGAATACAATTCACACATAACAAATGAACAGCAGATGATGAGGTCAGAGCGTGGAGCCTTCAATACACACTGTCGGCTTATACACACAACACCAATGTCCATCATCCACACACACACATACACTCCGCATCCATTGTACATTGTAAACATACTATGCTCAGTATGCCACATGAATGCCACCAAACAAAACATGAGGATAGTGAGTGAATGGAATATAACATGTTATCCACATTGTGATCACAAGGAAATATAAATAATTAAGTAGAAAAGGGAAATCAAACAAATTGGCTATAGAAATCTATGATATAAACTAATTATAGTGGCAGAGAGAGGGAAAATAGGAATGAAAAGATTTTAAAAGGCTTCAGAAAATTATAAATGGAAAGACCAGATGACACCAGACTTCATGTAGGCTACGATGTGTTTTCTTTTTTAATACAAAATTGCAAATGTGAGTATCTATCAACCTACCCAATCATAACTCAAGAATACAGTACTAAGCCAGAAAGCAAATAACCCACGCCTTTGATGAATGCCAATTTCCCATAGTATCATTTTCATAATAGGCCTAGACAGCTTGAGTGCCATTCAAACCTCTTGACACGCTTTCTGCTCCAGTTTGTATTAATTATCTTGATTACACTTCAAAAGAACTTTAAAAGACATTAATTACATTGTGCTACAGTTTTATAGAAAACACCACAAGAATCACACATACAGTACATGTCCACTGTACCTCAGTAATATTGACCATACATGTACGTGAATGAACGGTCAGATTGATGAGTTAATGCTTGTAAGGCTCTTAAATCTACGCAATATTAAAATGCTTTCCCTTTCTGTGCTAATAAGCAAACACAATCGTGTGGTGGCATTGAACACAAATTACAGTGATGACAATGAGGTATCCAAGCAACGACAAGAGACTGAATTAATGGAAAACAAATCTGGATAATGATATGATAGAAGAGAAAATCACAGTAAAAAAGAGTGAGAGGGGTATGGATAGATATAGTAAAAGTATTGTAATGTTAGATGCTCGTCTTTTGGCTACATGTGAAAACTACAAAGATGTAGAATTTTGAAGACGAAACCAAAGCAGAGTGTGACAGGTATATTTGATATGAAATAAGCATATTTGTATGTTAAGAATTAATCCAAGTTTTAATGAAACATATTCATGTGTCTGAAACAAATCTCTGAAATAATAATAAGTACAGCACATGTGTTGAAGTCACACAGTATATTAAAGAACAGTATATTATTAGGAATAATATAGTTAAAAGAATTTCATGATATGAATAGAAGAAAAAGAATAGAAAATACATTTGCAGCTACAAAGCAGCTATGTATTGGTAACAACCCAAACCCCTTTTTAATGATTTAAAGGTTATACTAAACAAATACAAATGACTAGAATAGTGGATGAAAGAGACAAAGACTCACATACGTATATATCTTAAGAATAAAAAGTAGTTAAATCATACATTATTACATTAAAAGAAAACAAATCAACCAGACGCATGGTTATTGGTTAGGAAAGGACAATTGCAGCAGTTTAAGGAGAAATATAATATTAAACTAAACTACCCCATTGATCCTGTTTATAAAGTGAGAAAATGGGAAAGGCATGTTTCTGAAGAATGCAAGGGCTATTCAGGTCTCTTTTCATGATGTACAATGTGACACAACAACAAAAAACAGATTGTTTAATCTTAAGACCAAAAAAAAGCTTCAATACAGGGCATTAGTGAGATTCTACTTGTTTAACGACTACCCTAAGAGTTTTTTTTTTTTTTTTAATGAAGAGTTTATGCTAGATTAAAATTAAAATGTAAATCTATATGATTGCTTTGTGAGTTTAGATGTCAAGAAGGTTTAATTTGGACGGTTCATCTGATGAACATCTTTTTATATATTTATACATGTATGCTTTAGGTACATTTTTGTATTAGCATTGTGAGTGAAATTACAAACTGCAAATATTAATTAGTATCGTGAAATTGTGCACAATTTTTGACTGCTACATTTCTGCTTTCAACTATTTTCTTATCTTGGGATTTAAACCTGTGGCTCACTGGCTCTTACTAATCTAAACAAAAAAAGGATAACTTGTAGCTTGTATTTTCTTGGAATACCACACAATTCACAGAAGTAAAACACAAGATATGAAATGGTTCAGGGCTGGAAACATGATTTTACCATGAAGAAAGTTTATCATGCATATGCACATGTACACATACATGTACATGTACAGTATAATACAAATGTGTAGACCACATTGGTACATGTACATGTACACATGTTAGGTTTGTCATGACTGAATAAAAAGCGATGCTGATGTAGAACGAAAAAAGTCAGGTTTTCCATGATTTCTCACCGATTTTCACATTTTGCCTACGAAAATACTGCCAAACATGCAAGTGTTCTTGTTCACTATAAATTTGAGGGAAAGTATGTTACCACATGAATTCCTGCTATGGGAATAATATTAATGGCTCTTAAGCTGGGAGTTAGATAATATGTACATTACGTAGTGACTATATGGTTTGGGGAAATTGACTGGTCTGGGATATGGTAAAGACACTCAAATTTGGCAGGCACTAGGTTGATAAAAACTCATTTATCACGCGATCATGTCACTCATCTGACATGTTTACTCTTAAAGGCTTCAATATAAAAGCTGATGTCTTTCCAAATTCAAATCTCTAATCAGCCTAAATTTTAAAAATAAAATAATAATACTAATATGACAAACAAAAATATGCAACACAATACAAATTTTGCTTTAAAAAACCTGTCATATGAAATGCTCTATCAATTAACCTAAACCTGCAAAAATAGCCCATTAAAACAGTCTAGTACATACATTTAGGTGTGGGGGGGGCGTGACATTCCACCATATTAACTATATTAACTATTTTATAAATCATCAATGCAAAAACAGAATGGAGTCTAGACTCCCTGTTGCTACATGTATGAATGTAAAATGTTCTTTCCTCCAACAGAGTGGGAGTTAGTTGTATCATGTTAGTTACAGAGCAATTAATGTAATGTGAAAATTAAATAGATCTGTAATAATAGGTACATAAATGTTCAAGCCAGTAGCAATAATTTATACAAAAGCCTGAAAATATCTACTGAACAACCTCTAGTGTCAGTCCAAATTAGAATACATAGACAAACTCCAACAAATTCATGCAAAATATAATATTTTCAACAGTTTCTCATGAATATCTTAGTGTAGTGCAAACACAATTTTAACAGCGGTAACCATGGAACATCATGAAGTTAGGTTGATGATGATCATTACGGGTGAATCTCTTTAAAGGCATGCATCATACAATAGTGTCTCTCAAAAGCATTCAATATTGAACTCTCCTACAGTGTGGATGTTAGTTTTCTGTCCATTGAGAGACCACGACAGATTTGGGGATGAGCTGTGTTAAACAATACAAAAAAAATACACAGGACAAGCATGCATGGTTAGATTTATGTGTGGTTTGTTGGTACAGTTGTTTAGCCGAGAAAGAATGGATGGATGAATGGATGAAAAGCTTCAAATGAAATGACAGCGATAAGATTACTTCCTAGGATTTTGTTGAAACTTGAAAGTCAGTATTAAACACCCAATAATATGGTTCAATTCAATAAAAGAAGCACAATGCAAAATGCCATACAGCATAACAAAAATATAAATAAACAGCAAAAAAGCTAACACCCGCACTACAGTTGGAGGGGATATTTATAAACACATTAGCAGACAACCTTGTGAATATTACGCAAAGGAATTCCTGGTGACACTGCTTGCTGTTGCTGAAATCACAAAATGAAAATGAAAAGGTGACAGGTAAATTGACAAGGAAGGTTAACTCCCTGTCTGTCCCTCCCTCCCAACAAATAAAACAAAAACAAAAAACAAAAACAACAACACCGAGGGAGTCTCTCATCTGGTCTCAAGTCATCAACAGAACAATCGCACAACCAAGCACACACACGTTTGTTCCATATGTTTTAAAGAATCATCAGATACATTATACCAAGCATCAATTTTGGTCATCACAATATGCATGCACATGTATGTACAGTAATACTTTTTTTAACCTGAATGCTTCACATGACAAAATAAATCTTTATAAGTTGTAACTGTTGCACGAAAGAATACATGTTCATGTATAGCACCATACTTGAACATTATCCAGTGCTTGTACATGTAGTTGTGGTGTACAATTCAAAAGACTCATACTGAGGACATACAAATAGAGAACCGTCACTTCTTACAAGCAAATGTACAATGTAGCTACATACTTGCAAAGCTAGAAAATCTAAACCCTTTCCCACACATCACGCATAATCCAAGTGTTTTAATGATTTCATCACACTTGTTCAATGTCCTCACATCTTATCTAAAAATGGGTGAAATATATATGCATTATGTGTTACAGAGCAGAAATTAAAATCAAATTTTATAGATATATAATTCTTTAAAAGGTAAGGTTGCATTCCTATAAACAAGACCAATGATGATACATTTATTTTCTCACATTCAATAAGCTTTGTGCAGATATTGCATGCATATCATGCCATGGGTTACTTTTGGTTGATTTTAGACTATAGAAAGAGGCCATCCCCAGTTTAATACTCAATTTCAAATCAAATACATGTATTCCTTTAATCACAAACTTGTTTTCTTTACATTATTGATGGCCTAAACTAGAATATTACAGTAACAATTTAAGCAAACCCAGTCTTTCTGGAGGTGATAGGATTTACAGTGTACTTGCACAACATAACAGCAATTTACTTGCGAGTGTTTAGCATACGGTTTTGAATACAAAATGCCATTACGCTTGAGACAAATCATGCACACTTTTGATGTGTTTGGTAAAGGATTGGTCACAATTGAGCATCAAATTTTCATGTTTGATAAATACTCATTTCAGTGTAATGCATTCTTTTTAATAAAATCAAAGAAAAATTGAAAGCTTAAATACGAACTACCAATTAGGTTGAGATGTTCTAAGCCTGCAAAAGAATTACAGATGAAAACTTTTTGTTTTTATTCACACAAAATATAGCCCTCTCTAATATTAGTACACATAACATAAGGACATGCTTCATTGAATCCATTGCCATTAAAAGTAAGGTAGTATTGAGAGGCTACATGCAATTAATGAAATACCACTAATCATCTACATACATGTCAAAATAGAGGACCCAGGTCATCATATCTTAGGAAAGTTGCACTTGTTATACTCATGCATACAAGCAGTGGAAGGTGAAAAAGGAGTCTTTAGAAGCTGTAACAGAAGGTATAGGTATAGCACACATACATGTAAAATGGGATGGAATATCTTTGAAATGAATACTGACCCTGAACCAATCTTCCATCATCCTCACGATTTGATCCTAATGAAAGACACAGCATCTAGGTCAATTTTGTCCTCAAATTTGAGGCATGGTTTCAAGACAGCACTCCCTATCCTTTAATTAAAACACATCTCAAATTGTAGGTTCTACCAACCGTGACACATCGTGAACTGTGGGTGCGGACTCGACGCGGACTCTCCACATGACTTCTTCATAATATCCACAGAAATTCCACTTAAGGATTTACAGGCTGTCCAAGAATAAATAAAGGCTTAAAAGCCATTTTGCTGATTCACATTTGAATTCTAATCTTCTCTCAAGCCATTGCTGACTGATCTTAAAAACATTTTCCCAAACAGGTCTGTACTGCATATGGTTCATTTTCTCTAACTCTCAAGGATTCCCCTATTCTTGTTCCATTTCGTTTCCTTCTCTTACATTGTATATCATAAGAAACATAACAGATGTATACAGTAATATAAATACAGGTGGATGCCTTCTTCTTCATCTGCGAAGCTCCAACAGACAGATTTGGCGGTCCGCCCTCTCCAAGACGTTCTCAAAAGTACCTATAAACTCAAATGAAATTGATAAAAAGTGCACCATTCTTAAAAGTTATTGACTCAATTACCTTTTACGGGCTCTGTACTGGGATCATCCTTCTGATTGGTTGGCTCCTTATGGTTCAGCAAGGAATCTCCAGACTACAGAGTAAAAACAATGGCAGAAAATTCATTCATGTGTTGATAGGCACCTAACTCAACTGCAAGTAACAGAATAGAATGACCACCCCAAAATTACGCTACAATAAAAATATACTTGATTATATTCAAAGAAGAATTAGCCTTGTTTTAGCCGAGGTGCTGTTAGATGCTCCCAACCAGCTACCGATTGACTTCACATGTGGCCAATGTAGTTTCATAGGCCTGTTTTCATCAGCTTGAGTTTGTCAAATAACCTGCTATTTTAACTATCCCGAACGCAAATTATCATTGAATTCGCGTTTTCATCAGCCCGCAGTTGCAATTAGCGGGATATTTGGTTGAAAAAATATCCAGAGAAATCTTGGTCTCATTTATAAAATATCCCGCTATTTGGGAAATAGCGGGCTAATATAGGCCCGCCCAAGCTAGTTTGTGATGAGCATATCGAGCTTCAGGATAATATCCAGAGTCTGAAAATAGAGAGTTATTTGGCAAACTTGAGCTGATGAGGACAGGCCGAATGTATTGCCATGGCAGGGATTCTGACCCTAGTCCCTAAGGTCAAGACATATCCAAACAGACGAAGGGGAAGGTGAAGCATAAGGGAACGGTTGCAACAACAACAAAAACTGTTTCCTTTGATACACATATTACTACACGCATAAGGAACATGGCTTACCACTAAATACAGAATTATCTTGTACAGAATCAAATCTAATTCATCAGTTAACCTACAAGTATCACCTTACGATTTTATTTCACTTCACAATGGGCTCTTTAACACTCTGCATATATATGTACATGTACATGTACCTGAAATATAACACAATATAACGACTTACTATATGAGAAAAAAATCAAATTCCTTACCTTGGTTACAGGAATGGATGAAGAAATGCCTTTCTTCATTCGCAGTCTGCTTGCCATGACAGTTTCATTTCTGCAGGTATTGAATGAAGAAAAAGATAAATAACCACTATGGTCAGCAAATCGAGAGATGAGACAGAAAAACAGGAAACTCTTTAAAAATTGGGAGAGTTCAATTGTAGAGCCATTTTACTTGCACTTCACAATCCTATATTATACTCAGTATACTTGACAAGAACAAGGTAAGATGCTGAGCCCATAGCCGACTGTACTAGACTTTAAAGGGCAAGTCCACTCCGAAAATAACTTACTTTCAATAGGAGCAGAAAAATCAGACAAACCAATCAAAAATCGGATAATAAGAGAGTTATGAATTTATAATGACATGAAGAACTTTGAAAATCACTAGACAAATTGGCAACTCACTCATGAGCCTGAAACGTCATTGCCTCACTTTCCACTTATTGTTTTCTTTATATTGATAATATAATTTTCCCATTTTCCCCCTATTAATCTTTTCTCACACCGGCATTCAAGTTATATTAAATATGTTTTCGTGTGGATGCACTAATAAAGAGTATATTTTTTCAGTTACTGTATTTGCCGGCGTTAAGGCCACAGCGCCGTATAGACCACGCCACCGATTTTGAAATTTCGAAGACAAAAAAATTTAAAAAAATTTTGTTCTGCTTTTTGGTTGGTAAGTTATGAAGTTTATTCACGAGATTGACAAAACTTCATGTCAACTCGTGTGGAGATATTCTAGAAATGTCCTGTACCATTGTACATTAACCGGTATACCGTATTTTCCAGCGTAAAGGCCGCAGTATTTTTGGAAGAGAAAATATCAAAAAGTCGGGGTGCGGCCTTTGCGGCGAAAGAGTTACAAAAAAACCAAAAAAATGCAAGTCAAAACCATGAAAAAACAGCACAAATTTGCACATATGGGACTACAATAACTATACCACTATGGTACAGGACATTTCCACACATATTACCAATCTTGCATTGTTGATATGAAGACGAAAATAAACTACCTAAAACAACATCTGCCGATAGATCTTTATCTAAGTTCGTGCCAATGCATTGCAAAAGTAAAGGAAGGGATCGTTTAACCATGGACCTATTAGGGATGGACATTCAACGCGATTCTTTCTTTGGTCCAATGATAGACGCCGCCTTCTGATTATGTGCATCTTAATGAGAACATTAAGCTGTTTTAACAATAACGACTGCGTAAGCATTTTCGTTCATTGACAAAGAAGCAGTTTCCCTCTCTTGGGGTTTTGTTTGGATAGTGTGCTCTGTAAGAGTGTGTCTTAAATAAAAGCATCCCCAATGGGGAGCAGCAAAGTTGAAAAGCAGACGATTTTGGTGATATGAAATGTATTATTACTGATTCGCAAACTTTCGCACACACCTATGACCTTATAAAACAATTAGAAGACCATGATCTGTATCAGCCCTGTGCGTTGTAACTCTAGAATATTATGAGGAAATAGGGGGAAACGGGATTTTAAATCACAACCCCAAAATCAAAAAATAACCTCTATCTGGTAATATCAACATGCTTCTCAAAATAAAATACATGTATAGTACATGGAACAACAATTTCCGATTGTAAGCCAGAACTGCACATCGATTTTCCATGATTTAGGCAAGTAATTATCTTCTGCGCATGTAGATTAACATGTGTAAAATCACTATCTTGATTCTGTCCCGGCTTTTTGGTGGCGACCATGATGAGATCAAAGTGAAGAAACATGAACGGAATGTTATTGAGACGACATTGAGGGAGACAATCACAATGAATTCGTTAAAAAACCGATGAATGTCCATCCGTAATAGGTCCATGGTTTAACGGAGCTGCCGCGAAGCATCCATCCGAAGTCGACATTTTGTTTTCCATTTCATGCACTTTCGCACTACACCGTACATTGTGGTAGGGGTATATATCGGACACCAAATCTGCCTGCGATCACTTTTTTAACTAAACTTCCTGTAAATTATAAGAATATTGATGAATTTGGTATCAGTTTGTAAAAAAAAAAAAATAGTGTTTTACGAGAAAATTACGATTATTTTGTTTTGTCCTTTTTTTTTCCCCCTCTTTGAAATGTCAAAGTTGGGGTGCGGCCTATGAGGCGCTGCGGCCTATGAGGCGCTGCGGCCTTATCACCGGCACATACGGTATAACAAATCTTTGTTTTTAGGAAAAATGCTAAAAAAAAAATAAGAAAATTGACACAAAACAGGTATAGATACATAACAACTTTTAAGTCATGACCATTATTTGAACAATTGATGAAAATTTGGTAGATTTTCGGTATGTTTAAGTAGGGTATCTCCACGCCGGAGTTCTGGGTCAAAGTCTGGATAGACTTCTGAACTAGCACCGAAAATTGAAAAATCGTTCAGACACCCTACTCAACAGTAGGGGCACTGGTCCGAGAAAAAGGATCGTCTTCGTAAACGCGGACCGATGCGTCCTCAAAAATAAGGATCATCCGCATTTTCGCAGATGTTTCATATTTTTTATTGCCGCGTTGGCGATGCGAAAAACGGATTCTGCAATGATTTTTTTGATGCATGGCTTTTACAATGACTTTGTACAGAGACTCTCACTTTATGAGCCATAAATCCTTGGGAAGATGGACAACCCTGAAAAGTAGATGGTGAACTAGGGTTATTTTCCCAAGGGGAATACATTTTACGCATCGCTAGCGGGCGGTTCGAAAACCTGAAACCCGCAGAGCGCCGATGACAAAAAATGTCTGCGAAAATGCAGACGATCCTTATTTAGTTAATGAGGATGCATTTTGTGCGCGCTTATGAGGATATCCTCATTCTATGACCAGTGCCCCTACCTACTGCTCAATCAATGCGCAAAGTTCTTTGTGACAAGCCAACAAAACGACAACAGCCAACACACACTCACACACTTCAAATTTTAAAAACTTTTAAACATGCAGGCCATTTTCGTTAAAACAAGCCAAGCCCTGCCGTTGTGCTTGGCCTGGCCGGACCGCACCGGCCCAGATGACCAGGCGGTCGGGATCGATCGGACCAAAGTATTTTGTTTCAGTGCGCCATCGTTAGTGTTACACAGTTACGTTACACAGCTTTGTGTGCGCAAGTATTAAATTAGGCCACAAATTAGTATGTTTTATGACAACAAATCTTGTACATACATTCAATTAAAAATGTTGATGCCTCTGTGCTGTATATCAACCAAGAAATCCAGATCAATTCTTCAGCACACCATCCACAAAAGGGTCGAAATTTTAGCCTTGATCACCCCTTGAAACGTAATCGGTAGGTAAACATGGCGGCGGCAGCAAGTAGTTCATTGTGTGGCACGTCGACTGCAGATGGCGCTGGTGCAGATTGAGAAGAGATAGTCACTTATCAAGCTCGTTTATTTTTATAGATAGACGTAAATGTGCTTATGAGATTCTGTCTTTACCTATTATAATATGAAAATTATAATAATATTACATAATTTTCAAAGAAATCCCTGAGATGGATCAGCTTTCGCGCCTCTCCTAGACCCTCTCTTGTATTTCTTCCCGAATTTTAATCACTCTGATTAAAAATATATCATCACATATATCGGTGGCAAGGTCAGGCACGGATCCAGGATTTATTTGGGGGGAGACAAAATTTGAAATCGATTTGAAATTTTTAGTATGCTGAAATTGGAAAATCAGGAGGGGTAGTGTGCACTATTTTTTGCCCCCGGAAATGTTGAAATCGCGCCGGCCGATATTTCGCTCAACAACCCCCCCCCCCCCCCCCCACCCCCCCCCCCCCCACCCCCCCCCCCCCCCCCCCTTGAGCAAAATAATTCTGGTCACAATTTTCTTTTTTTTTAAACCTTTTTTTCGGGGCCAGGGGGGGCAAGGCCCGCACGCGTCTTATTTTTTCGTACCACGGCGAGCCCGGATTCCTGTTTTATCATGAATATTCATTAGGCAGGGCCGGGGAAAGTCTCGATTCTCTTGAATATTCATGTATGATCGAGGCATGCGCAGCATCGAATATCGTGTGTAACAAGTACGTTGGATTAATGGCAGGCCTATAATATGACATAGAAAAGCAATGTCATGGTCATTTAGATAATACAGTCATAAATGCTGTGTTTAATTACTAGTAAATGCCAAAATGTCAGTACCGGTAGACAAGATATATAGCATATATTTCAAGTAAGAGTCTTGATAGGCAATTTGTGAGTAGCCTAGGCCTACTTTTCTGAGATTAATGGGAGTCTAGTTCTTTTCATGAATTGGTAAATAATCAGTTCTAGGTTTGCTTTTTAAATATTACAAGCAGAGGTTGCATTATGGTATTGAATATGTGATACAGTATTATAAACTGTATAAAATAGATAACAAGAATAGGCCTACATACAGACATTTATCAAAAATAAAATACTTGTGTATTGCACTTAAATTATTTCTATGATCTATGCTCACTTAACTGCATAAGGAAGAAAAGGAAGAAAGAAAAATGGGATTAGAAAGAAGAATAACAAGTTAAAAAGTAAAATATATATAAATAATAAATGAATGGAAGAAATAAAGAATACGGAATAGATACCAAGGAAGAAAGAAATAAATTGCAAGAAAATTGAAATGAAAAGAAGACAAAAGAAAAAGGAAAGGAGCAAGATAATATTGATACCATATCTTCAATCTTGTTTTCTTTTATCTTACCTCTTGTTTTTGTTTAGGCCTAGCTACCATTTTTTCCTTTCCTTTCTCTTTTTCTCTTAAAAGTTCTCTTTGGTTTCTTTCTAAAATAATGAGGGAAGGGGGGGGGGGTGGGGGACTCGATGATAATTCATCATTTGAAGGTTTAAAATGTGAAGTCCATGAGTTATATGCACCCACTGAAGAAAATCCATGTATAGGGTTGCTGCAGGAACCCCAGCACCCACAGATCCCACGCATGATGAGACAAACTCGAGAGAAAACTACACATTCTTTCACATACATTGAAGAAGAAAAAAAATCCAAGATCGGTTGAACTCTTTTTGACCCCTCCCCAGGACGTCGATCAATTACATGTATGTGCCCCCCCCCCCCCAAACTCTGGCTACGGTCCTGGCGATAATTACCCACTATTCAAATCTGACAGGTGCCCCTTTTTCTTCAACAAATGCCCCTTTAACTTCATAATAAGTGCCACTGTTCCATTTTCATAAGTGCCCCTTGTGATATCTGATTTTTTTTACTTTGACACGCGTCCCCTTAAACTTTCTAACAAGTGCCCTTTTACCTTTTGATATGTGCCCCTTTCCCTGTTTAATAGGAGCCCCAACCCCAACCCTTTCTCATAAATGCCCCTTTGACACATGCCCCCTTTTCCTTTTTTTATAATTCCCTTTTTCTCTCTTTCTCTGTCTTTCGAAAACTATCTTCTGCAAGGTTTCAGTGTTCTCTTGACTGAGCAACCTGTTGCAATTCCTTTCTGTCTCACTTTCAGTCGTACTTGTTGCCACTCATTTGCATTCACTCGTTATCAACTACCATCAACCATTCCATATTCACTCCATTACTGTCCACATTTCAATTTCATTCTCTTCACTCTCCCTTTTTGCAGCCTTTCCAGGAGCTTTGCTAGAAGTAGAACATTTTTAATGTAGAGGCCAGAGAAACCGGAAAGTATGTTAATCATTTTATTCAAATATCTAACTTGAAAAAAAGGAAAGTGAAACATTGTTTAATTACAATATATTGACATAATTTTGTTAAAGAAAAAATTTGAATTTAACACTGGAAATTTGTAATTGGTTTGCCAGCCCCCCCCCAAAAAAAAAAAACAACAACAACAAAAACACACTCAAAACACAACAGTGGTACCAGGGTTTTTGTTAGGAGGCCCATGTACTGTATAATTTTTATTCTTAAGAATAGTTTTCTCTTTTTTATTAATTTGACATTGGCATACCGTAAATTTCACCAGGAACCCCCCCCCCCCCCCTCCCCCACATTAACAATCGACACTGCCATTACTTCTACCAACAGTAATGCTATAATTCAAAATTTCACTTTCTAAATCCTTCTTATATAAACATACAATCATATTTGTACAGAGGATAAGATAAGAGGATAGCAAGCCCCCCCCCCCCCCCACTCCCTGTTTTCTTTAGTTGGGAAGCATCGAAACATGATTCTATGAAAGCTACCAGTTTGGATACGAAAGGCAATGAGGATTAGCAGTTTCCATATTTAATGCA
Source organism: Strongylocentrotus droebachiensis (assembly GCA_035222895.1). Taxonomy (NCBI): domain Eukaryota; kingdom Metazoa; phylum Echinodermata; class Echinoidea; order Camarodonta; family Strongylocentrotidae; genus Strongylocentrotus; species Strongylocentrotus droebachiensis. Next base: position 27,166 of record JAVYIG010010741.1, read on the forward strand.
TTTAGAGTGTTGTCTTTCAAACCTTCTTACATACAATACTTGAAGTAGCAATAATTTCATAATCTACAAAACTTCCCATACAGAAGTCCATAGAGGTAAATGAATTTTAACATGTATAATTATAATCAAAATATCATTGATTAATTCAATCTTTGATATAGACTGATAGACCTTTATCAATCAAATTTGAAGGAGAATCTTTCTGCCCAGTCCTCAGTTTCATCCTATAAGATGGTAGTTGACATTGTTAGAATTTTAATGTTTATTCGTTGAGGATTAGTTATCTTTAATTATTTGAAAGTCGACAAGATGATAAACTTCATTAGCTTTATTGAATGTAGTATTCTACAAACATATAATACAAATAACAAATAAATATCATGTAAATATTCCAGTTTAAACCCATCTCTATTGTCCTCTTTCATTATATGAGGGTGGCATCTTTAATACGTAGTCTCGTGTAGATATCTTCTGCATCCATCACTAAAGTTGTAGCCTAGTTTTCAGAAAAAAATATAACCCAAGTCTGTTGAATGGAAAAATGAAATAAGATATAAAAAAATCAACAATGACTAATAACATACACCCTGATACCTGCTCAGAAAAAGGAAGGACTGAAATTCACTTGGGGTTCTAGTGGGCAAACCTAAACTATTTTTTGTACAAGACTAGTTTAAATACTGACCGCATCTTAAATTATTACTGATGATCCCATTAAGACGATAGGCCTGCTGGAGCTCGGATCAGACAAGGTATGAAATAAGTAATACAATGTAATACAACTCGTGCTCATACCGGTAATTGAATAATACTCGGTTAAGTATGGGACATAAAATGACCAAACAACTTTGACCAGAGAATGTACTGGAAATAATGCTACTGAAACATACGTAATGTAGACTTATATTTCATCTATATTGACATTTAATTTTTAATCTAAATTACAATTGTGATATTAAGTCAATTATTCTTTTACAAGTCAACTGACAATGAAAAATATCTGTTTCAGATCTATAATTTTCTCCATGACATTTGTTCCACAAAAATTTATTGGGGGTACCTTCATGTATATTAGCACACTTGCTCGTATGAAGTGTAGTAGGCCCGCATCTCTAGATATGATCCCGTCAACATCTGTTCTTTGTTCCTCTCCTGAGTTTGCAAACCAGAATGCCTTCATCATCCACTGTAGAGAGGCATCATCCTACATGAGAGAAAACAAAGTAGGTACATGTACTTCAATTAAAAACTGATACTGATGGATACATATCAACCATAATACATCCTATAAACAGACTTTTATCAATCTTATTTTGTGTTCTTCTTCATCTTCATTGCTCAAGAAGTGAAAGTACCCCTTACAAAAAAAAATAATGAGGGGTCCTGTGTATACCCTACATGTAGTGCTTACAATGTGCATTTGATATGGCTCTTCTAAACACAGGACCTCCTGTAAATAAGGACAAATTTTCCTTTGTAAACATAGAAAGAAAAGACATCAATATTTGTATACTAGGTGCAGAACTAGAATAAAATATACCCTCCACTATATATGCTTGCAATGTCAACTTAGTTCCATTTCCTTTTGAGTGAATTAATAGGTGGTCGTTTAATATGTGTGTGCTAAATAACCTGATAACTGTACCTGCATGGGACTTTCTGCTTCATCTTGCAAATATAAGAGATGTTGTAATGTCCTCCTTCCAGCTCTTCAGTTTCAATCTTTTGGAACAAAAAGAAGAAGAAAATCAATACGACAATCAAGGCATCCCTTTCTCCTTAACAAAATAAAATAGATCTAGCATAATTCAAATTAATATATATTTTTATGTCATGGTTGGCCTTAATTTTAATATGGTGTGGAAATCAACATTCCTATTTAATGAACCACAGTACAAAGTAAAACTAAATGGAAGATTTAACTTGTGCATCAAACAGTGGTTTCTATGGCCTATGAACACGAAGCAGTACTAAGTAGAATTAGTTTATTATAACAAGAAGAGGTGGACTACATACCATATAAGCAGAGGCGGCGCTCCGAGAGGGGGGGGGGGGGGGGCAGAGTGCCCTCCCATTTGGTCAAGTACCCTAAAAGTGCCCCTTTTTGCATAGGAAAAATGCCCCTTTTTACATAGGAAAGTGCCCCTTTTACTCTGACAAGTGCCCCTATTAAGTTTTTAAAGTGCCCCTTCCCCTTTTAATAACTACCCCTTTTAACTTGGATAAGCGCACCTTATATCTTCACATGTGCTCCCTTTCATTTTTAATAAGTGCCCCTTTTTCTTATAAGTGCCCCCATTTAAAAATAGGCCCTTTCCCTTCTCATAAATGCCCCTTTTCATCTATGAAAATAGTTCCTTTTCATTCTCTTAAGTGCCCCTTTTCATCTCTTGTAAATGACCCTATTCACTTCTGAGAGATACTTGTTTTACTTTGACAAGCACCCCTTCCCCTCTTAGTCAGTACTCTTTTCATCTCTTATAAATGCCCCTTTTATTTTGACACGTCCTCCTTTTCCTTCCTATATAATGCCTTTTTTCCTTATAAGCACCCTTACCCCTTATCATAATTACCGGTACCACTTTTCGTCTTTGATAAGTGCCCCGTTTATTTAAACATGTGCCACTTTTTCTTTTTAATAAGAGCCACTTCCCCTTCTCATTACCCTTTTAACAATGATATGTACCCTATTTCCTTTCTTATAAAGAACCTATCCCTTTTTCATAAATGCCCCTTTTCACTGCTTATAAATGCCCCCTATCAAAATCTGATGGGTGCCTCTTTTCCGTCGACAAATGCCCATGTTCTTATCATCCCTGGTGCATGCCTCTTTGTTTAGGTGTAAGAAGTGCCCCATTTTCACCTCTGATAATTAGCCTTTGTACTTTGACACATGCTTCTTTTCTTTTCTGATAAGTGTCTTAACCCTTTCGATAAGTGTCCGCTTTTCCTCTCATCATTAAACGTGTCCCTAATTTCAAGCGACTAAAAGCAATTTTCCACAAAGCTCGCTCGCTACGCTTGCCCATAGTTATAGATGTTATAATTATGTAACTTATCACAGATCTATTCAGTCTTCCGTTATGAGATTGTGCTTATAACCCCATCAGGATTGGGTTTTCCTCTTTATAAGATGTAATTTTTCGCACTGCAAGCCAAAAACTGCAAAGTATGATACTTAAGCAATATCTTAAATGCTGTATTAAGAGAAACAAATATTGAAATCATCCCTGATAATGTAATCACAAAATAGGGGTATATACCAATGTCAAAAAAATGGTATATTTTCCCTCTGAAGGTGCCCTTTTTTCAAGAAAGTGCCCTTTTTGTTGGTGCCCCCCCCCCCCCACTTTGGAAGTTGCTCCGCCCAAAGGCTCCGCCGCCTCTGCGTATAAGTAAACATAATTGTCGACTACCCTAGGGGTCTTATTTATCAAATGAACTGCACACTTTGGAGAAGAAAAAATCTTTAATATAGGTCTAGATCTAGAAAAGTTATGACAACTTGACAAGCACACTGGACACACACAACATCTGAACATTAAATAAATGAATCCTAGGTCTAGTTTGTTTGTTTTTTGAATATTTTTATTAATAAGTTCCAGGTTTACGTCTAAATGAAATATGGTTTGGAGCTGTTTGATTATCCATGGTCACAAACAATTTTGGTCTAAAAGTTGACACGCACCAATGATGCAACTGAGCGAACGGATAGCACTTAGTCTTAGTAATACTAGTATAGCCAACAGAGTCGACATCTACTAAAGATATAAACAAGAATTAACCCTCTTGGATTATTAAAGAAATCATACTTCATAGATTATTTTAAGGTGTAACGTTAAATCTAGATTTAAATTCAATGGATGATTGGTGAATTAGATTCACGATGACGATCAAATTTGGAATAAAACCTGATCAGAAAGTTTTATCTTGATGCAGATGAGCACCGAAATTCCCCAACGTGGGCCTGCCGGAACCCCGGGGCTCTAAAGGGTGACATGAAGGCAAACCGCAGTCAAACTACTTCACGACGATGAAAATCAAAGTGCAATTTCAAGAGAAATATTTTCCTAGCCTTTTCCCCACAAATCTGTTGAGAACAGTCTCAAAATGTAAAGAAATTACAGTAGATCACGAATTACAGCTTTTTCAAATGAATGACTAAATTCTCTTAATCTACTGATATTTCATTCTCCGTGAACTAAATCTTCTCACTTTGTGCGAGTATAGCGCGCGTCGTGCATTCCCACCTCGATATGAATATTTAAGAGAATCGAGACTTTCCCCGACCCTGCCTAATGAATATTCATGATAAAACAGGAATCCGGCCTCGCCGTGGTACGAAAAAATAAGACGCGGCCCGCACGGCCCCCACCCCACCCCCTCCCTGGATCCGCGCCTGGGTAAGAAACTGTAAAGCTTAGGCCTACATGTTTGTAAAATGTATAGCATTAAAAACAAAATATTTCGCTTCTAAATTGATTGCAGCACGGCGCATCCCCTTTTCAACAATCTGACTATGCAGGCGTAAAATTAGTATCCTTTATGTTTCATTTGATTGTGGCTTTCATCGTCGACCGGAAATTGTTGAAATACATGTAATAGTCCCCTGAACTTTTTTGTATGATACGATTTTCAAAAATATGTTTCTTCATTACTGACTTTTGTCTGCCCACTGATGTAAAGGAAAACGAAATCGTTTCCTTAAAAACTATTGAAATTAATTGTTTCGGGTCCACATGTAGTTATTTATTACGTGCAGGTAAAATATGACGATGGGGTGGGGTCAAAGGTACAACTTCCGGTCGACGATGAAAGCCACAAATCAGATGAAACATAAATGTGGAAAACACTGGAGACCTAAGGGGAAAAAACAGAGATCAATGTTAAAATATGTCGCTTGAAATTGAACGCCCTCGTGCAGTATTTTGTGAATAATAGATCATACCATTTCTAGGTTATAGGCCTACTGTTACGACGCAGCATCAGTCTGTAGTAACAGCCAAAAAGAAGCAAAAGTTGATTGATATTACACTTCAAATTGAAATATTTACGAAAGAATTTCAAACTTGCTGTGGACTAACAAATTAACAAAAGACTCACATCGAAAACAACTTTGCAAAGAGTCTTATAATAAAATGTATTGTCAATAAATCAGCGGCATATAGCATTATTTTATTATAGGAATTATGATGGTGCGAATTCACAATTTTGGAGAAGCCTATACACCATGCAAAATTAATCATTACTTTGGAAAAATAGAAAAAAATCAACAAAGATTTTAGTACAAAAAGAACTTTAAGATTGAGATTCGCCTAATGTTTGTTTCATTCTGGATATAATGAGGGATTTTATAAACTAGAATATTAAATTCATCTCCAACAATCCAAACTAAATATTCTGTATCATCGTACTGGCAAAATACAATGTTGGCTGATAATGCAATACCCAATAACTGTATATAACATAGGCGCCGGAAGTGGGGGGGGGGGGCAAAACGCATTTTTGCCCCCCCCCCCCCAAAAAAAAAAAAAACGCCCCCCCCCCCCCCCCATCCCCCTCCAAAAAAAAAAAAAAAAAGCAGTAAAGGAGTAGACTAAACATGGTTTGTTTTTTTAACCCGAAAGAACATAATAATAAAAACCTGAATTAAATCACATATACAATTCCATTTTAAGAAAAGGAAAGTTTACAGGAATTAAACTTCATAAACATTGCGCATGCCACCTATACGGTATTTATCACTGGAGGTCTTTATAATAGCGATACGCGCATATCGTGAACATATTGTGCGTGTCTGTTTTTTTGTTATAGGGTGAGAGGATATGACGCGGCGTACTAATGGGGGCGGGGGGGGGGATGTATTTCTTATTCGATACCAGTGATTTACAAATGTTAATGTTATGACATGATTTTCCGGTATTTGTTCTCCTTTTTTTTGTAAGTCATACCTTTTCATGCGTTTGTTGGAAAATAAGAAATTCTCAAATTACATTCGAGCGAAAAATACGCTTATTTAGAAGCCTTTATGTCATGGTCTGCAAAGTGGCTGGGCTCAAGCCCCCCCCCCCCCTCACTTTTTGAAAAGTATGTTAAAGAGAAAAAGAAAGAAAGACGGAGAGAAAAAATAAGTGACCTGCCAATGTCACGAATAAGGTATAAAAACTGCTCATCTTTCCGTAATTAAATGCCTTAAACCCCATAGCTTACGGGGCTTACGAACCGTAGTTAAATATTAAAACCCCTGAGCTTCCGGGGGCTCAGCCCCTTGACCCCCTGCCGAGGCTCATGCCATGGATCCCACACCAAGGGCCCTAAGGCGGGGCCCTGGATGCTCATCTGACCGTAATTAAATACCTAAAACCCCTGAGCTTCCGGGGGCTCTGTCCCCTGGAACCCCACCAAGGGCCCTAAGGCGGTCCCCTGGATGCTCATCTGACCGTAATTAAATACCTAAAACCCCTGAGCTTCCGGGTGCTCTGCCCCCTGGACCCACCAAGGGCTCTAAGGCGGGCCCCTGGATGCTCATCTGACCGTAATTAAATACCTGAAAGCTCTGAGCTTCCCGGACCCCACCAAGGGTCCTAAGGGCCCCTGGATGCTCATCTGACCGTAATTAAATACCTAAAACCCCTGAGCTTCCGGGGGCTCTGTCCCCTGGAACCCCACCAAGGGCCCTAAGGCGGTCCCCTGGATGCTCATCTGACCGTAATTAAATACCTAAAACCCCTGAGCTTCCGGGTGCTCTGCCCCCTGGACCCCACCAAGGGCTCTAAGGCGGGCCCCTGGATGCTCATCTGACCGTAATTAAATACCTGAAAGCTCTGAGCTTCCCGGACCCCACCAAGGGTCCTAAGGGCCCCTGGATGCTCATCTGACCGTAGTTAAATATTAAAACCCCTGAGCTTCCGGGGGCTCAGCCCCTTGACCCCCTGCCGAGGCTCATGCCATGGACCCCACGCCAATTTACGCTCTACCTGCATGACATGAGCGTTATACAAGAGCCCACTATTGTTATTATTATCATAATATCATGTATATACTGCATGTAACGTGTAAGACTGGTGGTGATGCAGATTTTTCGTCTGCCACCCCCCCCCCCTCCGAACGTTTTTTCACATTACGTCACTGCCCCTGGAAGGTGAGCCCCCTGGAATGTTTGCCCCCCCCCCCCCAATCCCAAACTGCTTCCGGCGCGCCTGGTATATAATGTGTAGTGGATGAGACAGGCAGACTGGAGACAGGGTAGGCCCTACTGATTGTATTCTAGAATTATGCTTTCTCTGGTGGCAAGATGGCTCTGCCATGCAACAGGTCACACTTCTTGATATCAAGGGGGTAACAAGCAGACCCTTGAGCGCCTTCCGTCAGCCTCCTTGAAACGCATAAAATAATAATGATCCTCTGGGGAAAGGGGGGGGGGGAGGGATGTTCTACATTATGCATATTCGTTGCCATTCAATTCAAAATGACATGGCCATGTTGTAGCGGATCCAGGGGGCTAGGGGGCACGGGCCACCACCCCTGACCAAAAGAAGAAGTAAAAAAACACCTTTAAAAAAAGAAAAGGGTGGTTGAGTAAAAAAAAAAAATAGTGTTCTTATCACTACCTCCCCCCTCCCCCGTTGAGCAAAAAAAAAATAAAGCTCATTACCCCCCACCCCCCCCCCCCTCCTGCGCTTATTCGCCGCTAAATATTTTCTCACGAATTGGGCCCCCGCCCTCGCCGCTGGCTGGATCCGCCCCTGTGGCCATGCACAAAACTATAGGTAATTGGCATAATATTCTTCCGCTGTTTCTGTATGTAGGTCTACAAATAAAACATTAGTTTACAGAGACTTTTCTATTTTTTGTAAGTGCATGTCTATGTGGAAATTTATTGTTGCATTTGTCTTTTTTTAAATCTGTTTATTTGGGTCAATCTGAATCAGATAACGATTCATTAATTTCGATTGAGTACCGAATGACTTTGATTGATACCGGTTGATTATATTAATAATGATGCATTCTGTCTCATCTTTGTTTGTGTGTTGTTAACAGAATGACATGTCCCATCAGTGATATGAACATCTTGTATGCACATTCAACTACAAATTAAATCAGAAATATATAGTTAAATAAATAAAGATTACTTAAACTTTAAAGTCACAGAAAAAAGTATATTATAGGGCATAATATAATACAGGATCGCAACTGTTTTCGAAAAATAAACTCAATGTACATGTAATGTATGACCCAGAGAAATCATGGTCGGATTACGTATCACGTCGTTGTCATGTTCGCACAATTCAATAGGTGACGCAAAAGGCTATTGAAATTGCTTAGGTTGATTTTTCGAAAGCAGTTAAGATCGTGTTATTATTTTTATATAAACAATCCTAACATTTAATAGATGTGTATATACAGTAAAGGGAATATATTTAGGTACACGTACATATCATAATAAAAGACGACCTAGCCCAAATAAGATAGGGTGCATGGAAAAGGGCAATGGAAAACGAAATAGTTTGATATATTATAGAGAGAGGAGGAGAGCCGGGGAGGGGGAGAGGGAGAGAGAGGGGGGGGAGGGGGAGGGAGAGAGGGGAGAGGGGGAGAGGGGGTGAAATCGGTAAGATTGAGATAGGGTAGAGGTAGGGGTAGTGGATAAATAGAGATTACAGACAAGCAGGGGCGGCGATTTCTTTTCATGACCGGGGGGGGGGGACGAAATGCGAAATCTTTATTAGTCTAAACGCTGCACTCTTTGGCCCTCCAGAGCCTAAAAGTGTGTTGCAGTCATTATTTAGTATTTGCTATACATTTTGAGTATTTTGAGTAAACAAATTGAGGGGGACGTGTCCCCCCCCCCATCCCCCCGGGATCGCCGCCCCTGCAGACAAGACAGTATCAGTATAGAGTATGAGAAGTGTGAGAAGAGTACGAGGGACGTATTGTCGTGAAGAAGAAAAGATAGATGAAAGGGAGCACGTAAGAAAAAGATCTAGGGATGAGAGGGGTGGGAGTGGCAAGACGTGCATAATTATGAAGAGGTAACGTTAGCCATAAAGCTATGTCCAAACCTGTATAGTACATCCAAAATGCCCCTCTTGCTAGTTATTAAAATGATGTTTTACCTTTTAGTGAACTTCCAACCTATTCAGTTTAGTTTCCCTGTCTTATTCACTCTCAAATGTCCAATCCTGTCAAGTCTGTAAACTACTTTTCAAATTCCAAACAATGATAACCATGCATTTAAAAGGGTCCTACAGATTTAACTTTCAAGAGGGAATACAAAAGGTCTTTCAAATTTCAAGTCTATTAATAGGGACTCAATTACACCTAGCTGCATGGCTTCCATTCACGAGGAGGATCAACTAGTGGTCAACAAAGACACGCGAGCTTGGACAAAGAAATCCATTCAGTTATTTATTTCTTTATTTATCTATTTATTCTGACAGTGTACCTATTGATCTCAGGTTTATTGGATGTTCTGTCTCAAGAACAAGCAGGACTGCCGAGGCGCGAATAATATAATCTTCTGGTTCTTAATTGTCCTGAAACCAAAGTTCAGAAGAGTTGGGACCGGTCAGCACTTGGATGGGTGCACTTTCAAGAGGAATACAATTTATAAAAACTGTCCTTTTCATTTTTTAAACTTTCCAAAAAAAAATCCCTTTCGGTTCAAGCCAAAGGGCTTTAATTAGCGAAGAGTAGTAAAGTCCCGAAATAAAGCACGAGAGTATTATTTCTTCTTTCTTCATTTGACTTGTTTCATGTTTTTATAAAGAGCTAGCATAATGGTTATATAGTCCGTTCGAATACTAAATTTTGACCAAGTACTAATACCAGTGCCAGCAGGCGCGTACGCAGGGGGGGTGTTTGGGGGGGTTAAACCCCCCCCCCCTTTGGTATTTTTATTCAGCGGTCGGCTGAGTCGTTGCGATTTTTTTGGGACCAAAAAAAAAAAAAAAAGTGTCCTCTTACCCCCCCCCCCCCCCCCCCCCCGCTTATTCAGCGGCTGGCTGAGCCGTTGCGAAATTTTCGGACCGATTTATAAATGTTAAAACCCCCCCTTGAAAAAATCCTGCGTACGCGCCTGAGTGCCAGTGAGGGGATAAGTAGGGGTGCAAAACAGACTTGTAAAATGCCAAATAAGGTTACAAGTTTTCTCGACACCTACGGCTTCCGCGACCTTTCGGGCCCCTCTTGTCATAGTTACACAATCCACCCACGAAGTGTTCTACGGAAGTAAGTCAGAGTAAATTAACTAAAGATCTTTAATCTGACTGGTCGCCGCATGTATCTCTTATTATACTACGTCATAAATAACAACAAACATTTTCATATTTAATATGGCATTAGGCGCCATTTTCTTCGTCAAAAACATGCATAGTCCCTGGCCTTATTACCCTTAAAGTCCTGACATTTGATGTGAGTCACATTTTACATAATTTCTATAAATAATCAGTTTTAAAATACCTATTATCACGTGTTAGCATGCATACTCCTTGGTATTTAATATGGGGGTCTTTGCAACATTTTGATCCTTCATGGACCTAAAAATGTAATATAACTTGCATTATGCATTTAATTTATAGTAAATGAAAGCAGGCTTATGACCACTTTTGAAATCCTTGTTTTCACAATCATGTAAGATCTTTAAAATATTTTAAAGGCCAACAGGAGGTATAGTTCCTTGGACTTATGCGGGGCTTTATTCGACTTTTGGAGCATTCATTGATCTTTTCCACATCCTCAAATGTTATGTTACACTTAACATCATTTCAAGGAAATACTTAAGGAGATTTAATCAATCTTATTTTTAATTTTAAATTGGCATAGACTCAAAAATAATAATATATGATTATAATCAAAACGTTACTTATAAAGCGCTTACCACCGAAGTCTCTAAGTGCTAAACAAATGCAGGTATATCACATTATGTTACTAAGGGAAGAAGTTGTTATATAAAACAAAAATATATTCTTGTTCACTTTTTCAAATTTGCGAGTGGGGGTATACCCCTTGAGAAACTCTCAATGACAGTCTCCCGATACTTTTACCTTTGTTTGCAGCAGTATATTTCCCATGTCTACCGTCAATTTTGAAAGAAATGTGATGAAAATGTATGAGCCTATTTGTAAATGGAAATGGATGTGAAACACGAACTACACGGGTATGGTAGTAGAGTCCCCGTTCCATTGTTAGGAAATTGTGATACAACATTTCTCGCTTTCATAGATAGAAAATAATGTATATGAGAGGGAAGTTACTTATAAAGTTCAGCCATTTAGATGTTTTAAAACACTTGCTCCTGCAATAATAGAAATCCGCATTTGATAATTGCTACTTTTATAGAGGGTATGAACTTTTTAAATTTGGTATATAAGTAGATCCCCCAAAGACCTAACATAATAGGCCCTACAAAACGTACCTTGATAGCGTTATGGCCAGTGCATCACATCTTTAGGAAAGAAAGTGGCTGGGGTAAACAAAACGTGTGGCAGGGATACCTGTTATTATCCCATTCTATTTCTTTCTTCTTTTTTCGTTTCTTTTCCGTCAAAAGAAACGAATATAGAAGAAAGAAATAAAATGGGACCCTCTTTTCTTTTTATTTCCATATTCTGCACTCGTATTAAACCCGGCACCAGTACGCCAAAGGGTATCGGCGAAGTACGGGTTCTCCCATCCTTCTCGCCCCCCTCGAATTTTCTGTCGATCCGTAAACTCATAACGGTACATTATTAAGAATTTAAAAAATATATATTATTTTCTTTTATACTTTTTCATCGAATCTCGAAACCTTGCAGTATAATACAAATCAGACATTGAAAATGACTTCCAAAAAAGACAATTTCGAACACACACAAAAAGAATAAAATAACGGAGTTTCTAAATGTCTATTGCGGCCTAAAATATCAAATTAGTTTGTTATTGTCATCAATATATTACATATTGCAGCAGAAGGTTATCACCTCATCACGTATACAGTCACCAAAATATAAGAAATCCGTAGAAAATTCATGAAAAATAGATCTCCCTATATTATGATTATACACTAAATGGATTAGTAGTATCATCATAATATATTTATCAGAAATTAATGATTTCTCAAAGCCAGCTAATCATTAGAACAATATTCAGTACGGAATTCCTATACCATTTCATTACAGTTTGCGTGATTGTATAGAGCCACGATATAATTGAATTAAAGCTACTTCATAAAGTCGCCATTCGTTAAAAAGAACAAAAAAGTCACTCAAATCTCACATTAAGGCGGAACCAACAAGAAAACATCGAAATGTTAAGCTTTCCCAATTGGAAGGCCCCCTCACATGACAATGAACGGCCTTGAATACAGTTGCAAAATTAGGTCGGCTATAAACAGAACAACTAATTCATGGCATTTAAGAAGAGCTATTTTTGGCTCGTCATATTTTAATAGGCTTCCGGTGTTGGCAGGCAAATCCTCCTCCTCAACGGGTCACGTGAAAAAATAAATAAAAGAATTAAATCCGAATATCATAAATTATCCAGGAAGTTGTTATTTTACATACTATTCGTTTTGTATTTTCTTCGTAGGCCTAGTTTTCTTTTTTTAATTGCATTGTTGTCTCTGGAAAACATGGTTTTATTTCTGGATATTGTTCTCATGATAATGTGTCATTTTCTAGTACAAAGTCATTTTGTTGAAAACTATCTGATGGTGAAATAGCCTGTATTGATTATCATAATCTATCATGATTAACATATTCTATTTTAGGAGCAACAGACAAAGAGATTTTGATGACAATGCCTTAAATCAAAAGATTTATTTAATATTACTATCATACTAACACAAAGTCATGTATATTACAGAGTATTTTTAGAGAGAGAGAGAGAGAGAGAAGGAGAGGGAGAGGGGGAGGGGTGAGTTGACCAAAGAAAACCAAGCATTTATTTCAGGTAGAGCCTTTTTACATGCAGCGGAAGAGAGTCACGGAGAGGGGAGCCATTCTCTTTTTTTCCTTCCATTCACAATGCCACCCCCATGACTGAATTCAAATAGCAATAACGACGACATTATCGTCTGCTTTGTTATCATCCAGGCAAGGAATAGTGGAGTAATAATTTGTTTGCATTACAACAACAAAAAGTAACGATAATCTGCGTTCTCATCTTGGGGCGGTGAGGGGGCGGGACGGGGGCGAGGGCGGGTGGGCGCGGGCACGGCCCCTGGGTTGCCGAGATGGTAAAACAGTTTTAAACAAAAATCACATTCACAGTTTCTGTTTTATTGCTTACACCGTATGTACTCTTACTGAACCATCTATCTGACAGGTGGCTACTACAACTTTCAACGTTTGGTTTTCCATAAGGTTTGTGGTAATGAGCCGTCTGTTTCCTTTAACCACACCACAGCCAATATTACCATCATCACGGAAAACCTGACAAGGATTTATTACTTAATTATGCGATAAACTAATTCTAACTTAAAGATAAACTTTAGTTCTGGTTAAAAAAAGAAAAACAATTCTCACAGAATCTAACGAAACTTACACTGAATGTTCAAGATTACAAATAAATGTCATGTGCAAAACAATTTTGGAAGAAAATGTATACTGGCTGAGTAATGAGCAAAGAAAGATAAGGAAATCACGTAGTACTAGCCCCGACACCATTTGTGTTGTCCCATATACATCTTTCTGTGTAGTGTGCTTGTTACTTTACCAAGACTGAGCCAAATTCGTTATGAAATAGATGACTCCAGAACTTTGCAGTACACACCAATACCTACATGCTACATGATCAACTGTTTCTGATGCATTCCACACCTTTTCTTTCACAATCTAATCGCATGACCAGAACTCAAGTTTATCTTTAATCAGCATCATCATCACCACGTCTACTATTTCCGCATTTCTATGTTCAAACGTGATTTGTATTTTGTCATTTAATTTCACACATTGGATACATAGATCATTTCAGTGACTGTTTTGCCATCGAGACTCGAGAGCTAATCATCCCCTGTCAGATTGGCTCACCTCAAGCGTCAGGAGATCGCTTATCGTGAGGTTGAATGACTTCTCTATAATATTTGGTTTTCCCTTTCATTAACGAGATACATTCAGCTCCTGTTTCTGAGTGACAAACCAAGAAATTCAACTCAGTGCACCATTATCTATCCAAGATGTACTAACTAAGTCTTATACTTAGCATGAGAGAGCAAAGATAGGCAGATGTATACCTGAAAAAATCATGCAAAAATGCTATCTAGTCACTTTGGGAGAATCTTACACGCGTTCAATGTTCTTTGTCAATCTACTCTAAAGATTACTCGCTCGTAAATCATACAACCGGTCCGAGTTGTTGAATTAATCTGCAGTGGTAGAATGTTCAAAACAATTTTATATATGCCTTCCCTGAAATACTCTCTTACAAATAATTTCCAATATTGAGTCAGCATATCTGTAATGTACGTATACCCAGACAACATATAGTATTACGTGGACAAAATTGCTTCTATAATAATTATCAGAGTATAAGATATGAAAATGGTAAATATTAATATCGTGGTTTTACTACGTACGCTGGCTGTTTTGCAACATATTGAAATAATGCAATGAAAAAAGCACCAAGTGATCTCAGAAGTCGTCCATAAAGATTTTGTGGAAAACATTAAATGAATTTCCAACAAAAGTTTTGATTGTCGATGTTTCACTTACTATACCCTCTTGTGTGTGTTTTTTCATTGTTAACTGAATGATTTAAAATAGCTATTCGAATGAATCTACTATTTGTTTTTATTAGTCTTCTTCGATCGTCATCTGACACTTCTACTTAAACTAAAGATTCCCTTGCGTGGGTAAACTTTTGTTACAATTCACTTTCTTAAGTGTTGTAATGTTCAATTCATTAATGGTTTCTGTTTATGTTTCGTACGTTTTCCCATTAATTGTATTGTTACGTCACAAACAAGCTTCCGATCTTCAAGAAAGATAATGATTGTCATCCAATACAATGGCATTAATGTTTACGCAGATCTTTCCTTTCAATCAAGTAGTTTTGATGATTCTTCGAGTCCAGATGCAAGCTTTCTTTTTTGTCGTTATTAATTTCATGAAAAGTCCTTATGAATACAAGTGTGTTTTTATTAGCGAATTAGGAACAGATTGCGGACAAAAACTCTTTGTGTATTATAAGTGGTGATGTGAGTTGTCATTATTTTGAAGGAGTTTTATTAATTTACTGTATTCTTTACTCGCCGTGAAGATGAAAAGGCTTGTTTATTAAATTCAATGCTCCGTTGAATTGATTGCAAATGGATGATTGAGTGTTATCATGTGAGATATAACAATAATGAACTGTTTTGACAATCAACAAAAGGGAATAGATTAAGTCTGGTTTCGTTAAGAGGAAACCCTGAGAATATACTTCAGTTTCTTTTATATGGTATTATTATAAAAGAAATCTTTTAAAATACATGATAATGTAGGAGAAAAGAGTCAACGTAACTACAATAACGCTTGTTGAAAACTTTATTGTCATTGACAAAAGGGATGAAATCCCACCAACTCGTTATTCACTAAAAACTTAGCAAGCTTCTGTATTCAAACCAAATGATTTGCCGACAATGACTAACTTTGCTCACATGACCGCGCCCCAAATCGGTGAAACAATGATAGGTGATACAAATGTGGCGGCATTTTACAAAAGAGATGGACAAGAAGAGGAGAATAATACTTCAATTGTGCGGGGGTAGGTACGGTGAATGGTTAAAGTAGATTGAGAGTAGGATAACTGTCAGTCTGTGAGATTTCGCTAGTGCTGTTCGGTCACGGTGGTCCCTCATTTTGTCTTTTCTTGGAGACAATATTTATTGTGTCATTTGACGATAATTTACAGCGTTACTATCGAAGCATCCGACCATCTGACCAACGTGGGGTATCTCTTATAACGGTGAGTTGCAATTGTCCTACATTTTGTCATTTCCCCCGGCACTATCATTTTACATTCTCACACATGAAGATTGATGATTGTAAACATACTATATAAGTGTAAACTATGTCGAAAATATGTGAAATAGTATTTTGAAAAAGTCAAAACAAAAGGACAATTTATTTAAATTTCTACACTTACGTTCTATTTTTGTCAGTGTGTAATGATTTTTGTGTTATCTTAACCAACAGGAATTCTTAATGATTCATAATGTGTCACATTTCTTTTGTTTTTACCTATTCTAAACTTGGCTACCGCCCCAATTTCGTGTTCATAGAAATATATAGAGGAGAGTGGATGAGAGTGAGAGAGAATGATGGGGACAATGAAAGAGAGAGAGAGAGAGAGCGAGAGATGCCTACAAAAATATGTTTGGTAGCGTTAACTTTTTTTTTAAAGTTCATATTTTATTTGACGAGTCAGAATCCAACGCGGGAGGCAATTTTTCATGATTTTAAGACCAGAAAGTTGAATAGTTTCAAACACCCCCACTGGCAATGTTTAATTCAGGTGACACGATATATCATTATTTCTCTTCTCTGTAGCTGACATCCGATTTATTTTGAAATTGTAGTTTTGGTTTCATAATATCAAACTCTCCTTCAGAAACGTGATATTTTATAACAAGATTGCAGATAATTATGTATCCATAATCAATCCCTATTATAATGAGGTTGAGCGATGTTCGGGCCTTTATGTTTTAAACTGAGTCTGAAATGGCCACTCTTGTTTTGAAGTGTTTATTACAATAATTTATAGCAGACTTGTTGACGATGCGTTATATTTCAACAATATGCATTCATTTTTTAATGGTATTTAAAATGTATTAGTTCTATGCTGCTGATATTTTTGTTTGCCAGTAAATAAGTAATAGGACAAAAAGAAAAATTATACAGATTTCATCCCATAACACTCTCTAGTTTGTACGCACTATCAACTATTTCATAGCTACATAATATTTAAAGTGATGAGGAAAGTGCATTAAATAGTTTTTTTTTAACAAGATTGCTGTTAAACAGTTCTTATTGATAAAATATATAAAATTGTCAACAAAGTTGTGCGAAAAAAAGAAGAATAATTACGTTGCCATAAACAAGTCATGGTAAACTAACGAATAAGCATACCTTTAAACCTGTCAAACTTACTATAGGAATACTCTCTCATTTGGTTAAAGGTAAAGACCAGTATTGGCAACGCCCCAATTTCAAAAAATGAAATGGAAGCTCTCATTACCAATCATGTGAAAGAATATGTTTTGACTAATACATGATGATAAAAAATTTGCCGGGAAACCGCCTACTAATTCATATATTTGGTAAATTGATTTCTCTCATGGTCTGGTGAGAGAGATAGGGTAGTCCCATATACATCTTTCTGTGTATAGTGCTTGTAACTTTACGAAGAATGAGCCAAATTTCTTATCATTTTGATGATTCCAGAACCTTGCAGATGCTAGATGCTAGATGATCGACCTTTTCTGATCGATTCCACAACGTTTCTTTCACAATGCAATCGCATGACCATTACTGGTCTTTACCTTTAACATGTGGTTTCGCGTGGGCAGACCAATAAAATGTGTCTGGATAATGATAACAAGGTATTGGAGGTGATTAAGCGCTGATTTTCAGATACAAGCCTGCCGTTTCTTGTAAAAGTGTGTCCAGTAATTAATGGCATCATGACGATATCCTGCTCCTTTAAATGGATGATCTAAATTTAGTACAGATTCACGTTCGATTGACAGGGGGACACGCGTCGCCACCTGTTAGGAGTTCAAATTAATGACCATTGTTCAACTCGTTACGGTTTATACATCTCCAGCCAAAGAGATCAAGTGCCTCGAAGGACGCGTTCTCATGTTCTTTTACTACTCAAAGTTAACGCTTATTATTCTAACCTTAATTACTGCATAATCAATGAAGTTTGGATGATCGAGTTAAAACTTTTGGAAGCAGATTTATTCTCCGCTCTATGGAAACATTTGGAAAGTTTGCAAGCAAATCTGAAGAATTGACAGTAAACTAGTGAATATACATCAGGGTGTCAAATTGGTATCTGTTATTGTTGTTGCTAATTTGATGAGTATCAATTGTTTTACGACCCGAACAATGTATCGGAATCTTTGAGAACAATACAAATCTTGCAAAGTAAACAGTAAGTGGCATTTGGGCATTCTTGTCAAACGGCTTGCATCAACAGCAGTGTGTTTTTATATACAGGTCTGTATTTCTTTAGGGGAACTAAAATTAAATCATGTAATTGCTTAAACTCCGCTCAATAAACCAAACAAACACTGGACGTCAAATGGATTAACTGACTTAATAATAATGCTGTATAGAGATATCAAAGTCTATTTGTACCTTACTAACGACGATTAGTAGAAGAATAAAAGATAAGAAAACAAGAGTCGGAATCGTTCTACGCAGCCTTTAACTTCTTTTAACCATAACGCGGGAAGACGCCACACAGCTTTGCATCTGATTTCTAGAGCGGGGAAAATCATTCGTCCGCGCTCTCTCCGTCTTCTAAAATTTGATTGTCTAATCGGCTTTGAGAGTGCGAATTACGAAATCTCAACGAACTCGACGATGGCGATGAGCATATTATTAATCTCATCATCGGCTGGCTGACATAAGACGTTGGGGATGAACCACCGAATGACCTGCCTCATGCCGGTATAACATCGAGGGTTTTTAGACGCTGGTATGTAATATTTTGAACGATTTATCATCTCGTGAAACGGCTTATATGTTTATGTTCTCATGTTCATTTTGAGAGGATATTCTTATCCTAAGACACAATTCCCTAAGAGTCTCAGGAAAGATAAGCTGGAATGAAATAAGAACGATAAAAAACACCTTACAAATCAAATTAAAGCTGGTCCATTCTTGGCGAAATAGTTTGATACGTTAAGTTGGTGAATGGGTCGGACATGTCACAGGTTTCTTCATTACATTTTATATTCAAACTTCTCCTATCAGCCTTTTCGACTCTTAGCTTTAAGATAATCGATGTGCATTTAAGTATTTTCTTTCACCTCTTTCACTAAAATCATAAGTTTTATAAGCATGCAACGGTCCATATATATCTAATTGTTCATCGTATAATTCTTTTTTTAAAACTATGTGTTAATTGAAGGATGTTGAAGCTAGGGTCACCACCTTTGAGGCCTTATAACATTATCTAAATTGGGGAATACCAAAAGTAAAAAGTGTTCTCAAAGAAGGAAACAGAATGTCTAGTCAGAAAGACTACCTCAACTTATATTCTTTCAGCTTTCCAAGTTTATTAAAGTAAATTAATAACATATTCAGTTTCAGACCGATTAAGTATTACAAAATAAAACAAAGAAAACAAATTACAAGATCGTGACAATGACTAGCAGTGTGTATTAACTTTAAATCGCTCATTTTCCAAAGACTTTTGTGATAACTTCTTTCAAAATGTCCCCAGGAGGAAGAGAACAATAGACCGGTTTATTAACATATTCAAATTCATTGATAATTTTTTTCCTGCAGGGGACCTATAAGACAAGTTACTCCATTAACGTGTTTCTAATTAATGAACTTTAATACTTGGAATCAAATCTGCATATATTACGTTTTGATATGTCGGGGAAGCCTCTGGCAAGCGTTCGGGTTGTCAATAATAACCTATTTTTTATAATGTATGCTTAACATTTTGAATATGTTATAAGTAACCCGGTCTATTCGATATTAAACACAACATTTCACTATGATTGAGCATGTAGGAGTTGTATCTGGCACGTTCTGCACTCTGACTACCGGGAGGTCAGTGGTTGTACCCATATTCCATTCACGCCAGCTGTGAATCATGTGGCAATATTCAGATGATGACATGTTTGGCAGCTCACAGACAATCATTATTCATCATCGCGAGCTTAAGCTTAGATGGTTGTCGTGCATGGTTGTTCTGATCTTGGGACGACGGAGAACGCTACGGCAGACGTTCAGAGTTATCAGGAGATGTGGTGAATGTATGATAGGTGGCAGGACCGGATTAATTTTATTTCTTAGAGGGTCTCCTTTTCTCATCAGAATAATCTTTTGGGGGATAATCTTAAGCCCCCCTTTTTTCAAGTGACAGGGGAAGAGAATAGCCCCCCAATCCCGTGTGCCACTTTCTCCTATCACTCTCGCTATCCCCTCTCCAATCCCCTCTCCCCCCCCTCTCTCTCTCTCTCTCTGTCTATCCGCTATCTAGCTATCTATCTACCTCACCGCTCGATCCCCTCTCCCACTCCCTCCTCCCCCTCCTTCCCCCATCTTCCTTTATCACCCACTCCCCCTCTTCTAATCTCATAACTGGGGTTTACCGTAGCCCATTTGAAATTACTGAATTTATTATATCTCACGTCACATGTGGTCGAGTTCAAATTAGTAGCTTTTTCATCAGGAAACAGATCACTAATTCAGGTTAATTAGAGAGCAATTAAAACGTGCAGTGTTCTATGTCCTCCCTTCATAACATAGTTCATAGAGGGGAACACTCTTTTCTCCCAAATAATGAAATCACAGTGGTTAAAAATTTAGAGCGTCAAACTCAAATGGATATTGTCGATTCCAAACGAAATTCCTTTATGTATTATAGGCATTAATATAAATTATGATAATAATTAATGGGTATTTACAATTCCCATTGTGTTATGAAGTAATCAGGGCATCACTGGAAAAGTTATGAATGAATTTGATATGGGCCGAATAATTTGTCTAAATGAAATATGAATGAATTCTTTGCTCAGATTAATCTTAATGAAGCGTCATAATAAGATAGTTTCAGGATCCATCTTTTCCAAAATGTATTCTAAAATCTTGTAGCTAAAATTTGAATACAGGTATGACAGAATAATTCCGACAGGATAGCTCCAAATAGCGGCAATATTTTACCGTTCCGGAGGACCAATACTGAGATATTCCCTCAAAACTACGTTTTATATGTATATCACCCCACTATAATACACCCTTGTTTGTTAGTTAGTTAGTTTGTTTATTTCATTTCAATACAGTGATTTTTAAAAACCTGATACCAGCCGCAAGGTGTTTTTTTAATGGATAATCAGTGACCGTAGAGGTGTGAAACGTTGAGTGTGACGTCGTTGAGACTGATTTTTTTCTAAATTAGAGATTGGATTATTCTTGTAGGTTAAACACTTCAAAATTTAATGACGTAATCTAGAAAGTTGCGTATAAACACTCCTTAGCCATGTCAATTAAGCGGCACAAATGAATTTATATCACAATATGACTACAAAGATAACACACTCTCGTGTAATTGATTATGAATTCCTGTACATTCTGTCCGCACATTTCGAGGTCAATGTTTTGAATGCAAAGTTGTTGTCTTCCGGCATTTGAAGTATCATTAACATTTGAGTGTATATCATCTGATTGATCTATTCATTTGAGCTTCTGCTAAAATGTCATAGTGTATAAGCAAATAATTTTCCATTAAAAACCCAAATAAATAATCTGCAAAGGCACATCTAAAAGAACCCGAGTTGTTGTTTAGAGCCATTGGTAAAATATTGTGCCGAACGAAATCATTGTATCAATAAGGACAATTGAATCTCGCTTTGTTGTTTTCTGTCATACAAGTAGTTTTGATTTCAGAACAATATTTTCAATCACGAATTTAATGAATCAAATTTTACTTGTCCCATGGGGTGGTAAGCTTTTATCGTGACTCAAGACCACTAACTTGTAAAAGATTTTAGCATCCCTATTTTCCGGTAACTAGACGTCGCTACCTTTAATATTTAGGAGCTGGTACTTGCTCCATTCATCCATCCGTCCACCTTGTTAACGCACCATGCATGGGGGTCAGTTGACACCTCATCATTACTCTCAATTGGGTTCATCCACACTCTCTCCTAAACTCCCCGGCGAGGGGATTGCTATTTTAATCTTCGCCGGGATACACCCGAGCTATATATAAACCAGGCCGGGTATGTATAGATTTAGGGAATATCAAAGTGATAACATCAACCATCAACAACCTTGATGACATTTCAAATGTGTGAACGGAACTAGTTTATGCAAGCCGGTTGGATAATGTTAACACCCCTACTTGTTCCGATTATATAAGCCTATTTGTGAAATGTTTCGGATATTATAGCGATTGTGAGAGTAATAATCGGGGGCTTAATAGGAATAAGAAAATGATAGTGGTGGACTGAAATAAGAGATTTTTTTTAAAAGTTTAGTGTGTATAAATGGAGAAAAAAAAGAAGCGATAGAGCATTACAATTTTACTACACGTATCTCCTGAAATATTTTTAACCACGTGTCTCAAAATGATGATGCACACCACAAATTTTCAGAGGGATTGAATTAATTCTCTAATGTATTAAGGTAAGCATCGGAGCCTTGCTTTGATGTGTTATCTTAATATCTTTTTTTTTTACTATATCTCCATAATCATTATAATTATTTTTATTATTATTATCATTATTATTATCATAATTGGTATTGTTGTTTTTGTTGCTGCTGTTAGAGTTATTATTATTTTATTGATAACAAACACAGAGGTATTATAAAATCATGCTTGCTATCAATTCATTATGAAATATTAAACTATATTTTACCGTTATCCCCATAAACAACAAAAGGTCATCGTTATATGACATAAGCTTTCAACACTCAACCCGTCTACTAGCTAAAACTAGCCACTTTTTTAATGTCCACAGTTAAGTTTTTATTTCTCTCAAATTGTAATAAATATGCATAACTAGCTTAGATCGTTCAGTGCAAAATGAGCTTAATAAAGATGCGATTAAGCGTATAACACTATTTGGTCGTGGCGCCGCGCCGGCATGTTGCTGGCATAGTCATTCAGAGCACGTGATCTCCAATACACAGAGTGGATGGCGTGGCACTGATCTTATTATTATAGTGCACCCAGTGGTTTGGGCTGTTGTTTTTATGGAATGATCATGTGCCATCAGGCATTCCTTTTCTAGTAAGTTTTTGTTTATAACATGATGTGAATTCCATAGATTTTGACCGATGCTAGAACACACCAAAGTTTTCAAATATGATTGTATACGGTGCGTAAAAAACATACCAAATTTCTGTAGCATCTTCTGAAAATGTAACCCCCTTTAAAGATAAACTAGTATTGTGTGTAATGACATCCTACTCATGATACTGAACACCATGGTAAGTATTCTACCAAAGTTATAACCAATCCTGGGTCTAAGATCACGTATAACAAAGGGAAATTTAGACCTCAGACTAATTTTCTTCGTTAATTTTAACAACAGTTTAAGCCCATTGTCGGGTTTATTTTTTAGTAGAATACGGTCCAATAGTTTTCAAAAAGCCTTGTCAATTACTTTGTGCATCAACACGTGTTTTTTCTTTCGTTTCCGAAGTCGTTAAGGCTAGTAGGCCTGCCGTTTATATACCTCTCTTTAGAAATATAGCCATCTGATTGGTATAAATTGGTTGAAACGAACAATGCCAGTACCGGTCAATAGTTCAAGAGTGAGATTCCCTCAAGATTTCGGGTACCGGGAAAAAAAGTAAAATTTTGCTGCGACCCCCTGATGTTTTAACCAATCTTTACTCAAGAAAAGGATAGGGTAAGAATTCTTTGTAGATTTTTGAGTCGTTTCGGTATATAAAAGACATATCGACTGCTTTAATATTCGAGGTCTGGCTGTTGGCTCTCCGGACCCAGGCGCGCCTCGGGGTCGTGGGAGGATGCAACGCCCCCTTGAGCCTATAAAAATAACCAGGCCTCTCAAAGCAGTCGAAATATGATTCCACGTGCTAATCGAGATAAGTACCTTTCACACCGACGAAAATGGTGCAATATTTTGTGGCAAGATAATATAATAAAATGAGAATTTTGTCGACTGTTTAGACTGAAGTAAGAATTGAATCGAGTTCTTTTAAAAGATAAGACCAGTTACTTTTCACATGAATAATTGAAACACGAATCAGAACTGAATTTTGAAAAAGAGCATTTGCCAATCCTTGGTTCAAGGAGATTTCGACAACACTTTTTGTAAACCCTTACACGCGCTATTGGAATAAGATATCATGAGACCGGATAAAAGTTACCCTTTGCCGTGGAATAGACATTAAAATCACAAAGGATTTAAATTTCTTATACGAGGCTAACAAAGTTGGGTATACTTGTTTAAATACATATGTGAATGTAATAATCATCGTCGCATTATTTGCACAGAGTTACAGTATAAAAGGGCTTAGTTCAAGGAGAATTCGACAACACTTTTTGTAAACCCTTACACGTGCCGTTTAAATAAGATATCATTAGACCGGATAAAAGTTACCCTTTGCCATCACGTATTGACATTAATTTTATTTGCAAACGCAGAATGTGGTTTCTGTAAAAATGACATTTCATATGGTTTTTATGCAGCCGTATTCACCATTTTTATGATTATGCACAGACAGACATCTACTCTTGAAAATCCGATCGGATAAAATGATTGCAAAATTAATACCTCAAGAGATCACGAAGTGCTTCGGGATTTTCCCCAAAAAAGATATGAAATACTGATTGAATTACACTTTTGATGTCATTCCTACTAATAATATAAAATTCATTGATTATGTTTAGTTAAATCTTAAAACATAATAATCTTAAAATAGAAAATGTAGTTTTAATTTACCATAATGCAACTGGTTTATTCAGCTTAGCGTCAGTCGGGTGTATGCCCCTTTTATTTAATAGGGTGGAAAATCAAAAAATAATCTCCCAGTGGCCGTACACTAAGTGTTGTAGCCAGGGGATCGCTTCTGTATTGTGAAAATATTTTTGTCAAACTGCATTTTCACGCTCAGTCTCTTCTTTCCTACCTTACATCAGTGTTTTATCTCATACTCCCATCAATTACTTTTTTCCTGTGCCGCCCCCGCCCACACAGAGAGGAAACACTGGTTATGTACACCGCTGTATCATAATGTATACATCACGCGGGCTGCTGAACTGCACCCCTGCCCCCCCCCCCGATTCCGGGCAAGATTGTACCTCCCCCTCCTTTTTTAATCTGGATATGCTACTTATCAAAGCCATTATAATCCAGTGATACTAAGAATCATAAGCAATCTCATGCGATCATTATCGTAGTGATGGCGTCTTCTGAGAAATAATGTCTCTCATTTCAATGTCGACCTATGGCTGCTGTTGATTCTGTTTACCATGTTTTTCCCTGCTTCAATGAGCCGTTCTCAAGTACTTCTCCTGTACCTCGCCTGGTGTACGTATTCAAGCTGCCATTATAACCGCGTCGTGGTAATACTAAATTGCCCAATTATGCTTTTAGCAAGGGTGTATCCTCTCCATTAACTAACTATCAATAGTCTATTTTATTCGAGATTACCATAGGTCAAGCAAGGCACTATTTATATTTAGGGTCGTTGTTAAAGACCATAATGCTATGAATCATCCTATAGTTTCAATATACTAGTACCTGATATTGAAATAATCTTAGTGTGTGGGTAGCTTGCATTTCATGTTTGATCACATCCTGATGTCCTTAACCGCTATGCAATAATTATTATTCAAACCCAAATTGGCTTGCCGAATTAATATCACGAAATTCATTCAATGTTCCCATTCAGAATACATACTTCCCTGCATTATTTATCTCGATTACTTTTTTAGGCAAAATGAATACTCTTTTGTTTTTGTTGGTATTTCATTTTGTTTTTAAATCATTTTCATTTCAAATTAAACTACACATAGTATTAACATAAATTACGATGGTTTATATAATAAAATATAAGTGACGTGGAATGCACACATTGCCTATCATACATAAAAACAACAGCAATCAAACGATTACAGGAGAACAACCAGGGATAAACAATGCTCATCAGAATTTAAAAGCGATACAAAGAGCAGGCATCTGGCCAAATGAACGAAAACATATAAAACACAACCTCTCATTCCTACTGACCCTTTATGATTTAAAAATGCTAGCTCACTTGGCAGCATGAATTACATTTTTTCGTTTTGTTTTAACCTTTATGCTATGTAATGCAAATTATAAAAGTGATTAATACTGGGAGGAGGCTTTTTAAATCCGCACCAACACTTGAAAATATATTGTTTACCTGACAGCAGAAAGTTCGAGAAATAGCTATTTCTAGACTTACGATGTTCATAAATACCACAGAGAATATGCATTTATATTAAAAACGATAAAAGATAACATTCTGTTTAGAAAAAAGGGTGCTAACATTCCAGAATTTGTTAACGACTTGACAGGAAAAGAAAATGTGTACCCGGGTTTCGGGGTACCTTTCACAAAGGGCACATTCTTCATGTATCTGTAACTTTGTAAAATCTCTGGATTTATTTTTATGAACAGCAGATAATAAACAAGAGTTAGTGGTTCCTTGGTAAAACGGTTATCATATT
The DNA here is from genome assembly GCA_035222895.1 of Strongylocentrotus droebachiensis. NCBI lineage: Eukaryota > Metazoa > Echinodermata > Echinoidea > Camarodonta > Strongylocentrotidae > Strongylocentrotus > Strongylocentrotus droebachiensis. The sequence continues at coordinate 53,545 of JAVYIG010010741.1, forward strand.
CTTAAGTGTGAATGCGCGTGTGTGATCATTTCTCTCTTTCTCTCTCTCTCTCTCTCTCTCTCTCTCTCTCTATCTCTCTTTCTCTCTCTCTCTCTCTCTCTCTCTCTATCTCTCTTTTTTCTCTCTATATGAACATAATTGTATGCAGTATGTGGTGGATTAGATACATTCGTTGTTAGCTTATCGAAATTAGGCTTCTGTCTGGATTATCGCGTATGCACACACACAAACACACACGCTCGCACGCACACCCACAATCAAAAGGAGGAAAGAAAAGAAACATTTACATCTATGAGTCTAACGAACACTTACCTTTAATTTTGTAATTGAATTTCGTAGATAGTTTAAAAGTCAAATAATGATCCACTTATATTCTTTAGGGGAATAGGAGCGTCTGTTTCCAGCCTTCTTTTCATGCATCTCTTTAATAAATTGGAACCAGTGCACCACGTGCATGTGAATAAACTGTATAGCCCCTGTCATGGGAAATTACGATTTCTCTAATCGGGAAAATTAGTTAATGGGAGCTCAAGCAAAAAAAATCAATCACGGAACAATGATATATAAAAATCAGTTGAATTTTGAGAGAAAGGGCCGTGGTAGCTTAGGGCAGAGTGCCTATGGGTGACATGCACTCGAGATGACGTTTAAACATTATCGAGGGAATGGGTTTCCAGTCCTCTGGATTCAGGGCACTGCTGAACTTCTACCGGAAGAGATCCCGTGAGGTGTGAGGACGGAGGGCAATGGTTCCCCTCGCTTGTCTGGAAGAGGAAACCTTTATCTTTGGGGATATCTTGATGCTGAGTAAATTATTATGTGACCTTTAATTGCTAATTATTTTTATGAGTTTAAATTTATGCAATGGTTCCTATGGTCGTATCAAAAAAAAAGTTTTCGGAAGACGATTCATCTTTTGGGCTGATAGAACCCGGATGTCCGTTCATCTTTCTTTATTTGATACAGTTGACGATGAAAGTAATTATTTTAACAAAAAGGAAATTTCATTTCCTGATATGGGAAATTATCATAAAACGATATAAACACCATATCTATCTTAGGATTTGTTTGCATCCAGCTTTCATAATCATGTTTCCTTTTTTTACACGGCTGATCAATTCGATCAATTACTGCGGAATAAGTGAATGTTTACCTACCACTGATTCGATAGCTGAGCCGCGATATATTCAATCTACGATGCATCAGCTTTCTCCCCGGTGACGCAATTCTCCTTTGACCAATCGGCTCAATGAGAGTCTTGCTATAGGATAAAATAAGCGAACCGAAGAAGCGAAAACAATTGATTTCCCTCCGGATTCATATCTCAGGCTTCACTGAGTTCCTACAGGCAATAACGATGAGCTAACCCGTGAGAGTATGAAGCATGTGCTCAAAGGTGGGTGCGAATACTCGGTGGGAAGATGTGGTGAGATATAAATATGACAACACTATCACAATCAGTATCATGTTTGGAAATACCAAACGCGGTACTTTTAGGTTCATAGAAGAGATTTCATTTGGGAAATTTAATTCAGAAAATGCTTCCTTATTGATTCATTTAAAGGCAAATCATTTACAGCCGAATAGCTGAACGGTGATCTTCTTCACTCTTCTTGTTTGTTTAGCGAAAAAAAAGTCCCGGAAGAGAAAAGAATACAACGAAGTGTAATCTCTCCTTTGCATTAACTTTTAGGGTTATTTCACGCTAATTTTCACTTTTCCATTAAATGATGTGATCGATGTAGCCCGCCAATGTCTAAATAATATTGTGAGTTTACTATCATTAAATCATGGGTTCTAATTCAGTTTGTTGGCATAAACGAACGTTAAATTAGATATTAATTTCAAATTTAGATGGATTGTGAGCACACTAATGCGACCGACAACAGATAAGAAAGGGTATATCAAGGAAAAACCCACGATTCCCAAAATATCACATAGGTGGTCGATTTATTTTCCTTAAAAACCAAACATATTACACACACTAATACGCGTATTTGGCAGATGTTGCTGTTATACAGTGCGTCCCAGAAAAAACGAAACCGAGAATTATCGATGTTTTATCATAACTTAATCACGATTATAATTAATAAATGACACGTATTTGTAAAGCTTAGATCCACCTCTTTCGTTTGATGCATATTTCACGCATGGGTGATTAAAATCAATTTGAAGAAAGAGTACAAAAAAGTCATTTGGCGGACAATATTTCAATTTCAAGAGAAAATCACATTTCTAAAAAGTTCATTTTCTGCCCTTTCATATGACACCTCAATCAGGAAAAATGAACTAGGAATAACACAGTTCTGTTTGTTTAAAGTGATGCTTGCATATCCATTATTTGATTAAACGAATTCGTTTTTACTGGCTGCCTGCCGTAGCAACAAACAGAATTGACAATAGACTTAACTCCGTTTCGTTGAAGATCATCCGTAGACGAAGGAGTTTTTGCATGGCTGATTGTGGTTTGAATTCGGTTTGAATAGCACACAGCAGAAAAATTGTACATTTTATAGGGGGATGTTGAAAAATGGTAAGAACACACGTTCTCCTTTACAGGAACTGTGAATATTAAATATACTCGAAAATTTCCTCACTTATTGAATTTTGTACGAGCAGGATATCACAAGGGATGGTGAAGATATTATTAAAGAATTCATTAAAAATGTCCTTATTGATCAGTTGCAAGAGTTTTCTTTTTAATATCATATCGATCGTTGAGTCTTTCTCACGTATTTTAAGGTGAGTTCAATGTTTTGTAAGATATTCACGTAAATTACCTTACAAAGGAATCAATGACCATGAAGCACTTACGGCATATTTTTTTCTTTGTTCAACGATTTATACAGATGTATTTATCGAATCTATAGATTATTCAGACGTGAGTGAAAATAAGCTGCACATCTTTGTTGTCAGGTTATATCCCCCTCAACTCAAATCGAGTTTCGGGCAGTCGAACTTTCGTCCATCTCTGCTCGGCGACTCGAGACATCACACTGCTCCACCCTAACCAAAGCGTTATAAATTTACGCACGCCAGACACATCCATTTTTCTCCAAGGGGGTTGGATCCATAAAACCATAGCATCACTCCCAATGGATGACTGGCACGATTAATGGAGAATGAGAGAGAAAGAGAGAGAGAGGGAGAGAGAGGGAGAGAGGGAGAGAGATGGGAAAGGAGGAGGAGGGGGGTCTGGGTATTCCTGTCATATTGATACGTCAAAGGGCCGAGATGAAATACCGATATCTATTTTAGCTCAGCTTGATGTATGTTCTTCGCGTTTTTTCTCATTCGTCTAGAGAGTTGGTACGTTCATCATTCTCACCCTCACCCATCTCATTTTCTCTCTTCAGACTCATCTTTGTCATCAGTTGGTTTTCTACTTATTCGTCGAACAGTTGGATATCCCGACTTTGTCACCGCCTTATGAAAAGTATTGGTCTTTTTATTATTTTCTGCCTCATCAGTTCAGGCTTTCATCTGCGATCCTGGAATCTCGGAAGAAGAATTATTCCACAAACAGGTTAGTTTCAAATATTATTATCATTATTATTCTACCTTTTAACTTTTTTTCGCGAAGCCTTTTCTAATGCTAGCGGATTAATTTCACACTTCTGTTCTAATAAAATGTTAAATCAGCCTTCCAATACTTAAAGAGAATGTTATATGCAGCATTTGTACACAATTTTCATTTACGCGTTATCAATTTTCTGTTGGTAACGAATTTTTAGCTTTTGAGGACCAGTGATTATTTTATTTGTCGAATGATTCGAGAATGTTTGTTAAAGAAGTAGATAGCGCAATTTAGGTTTGATCTATTATTAAAATAATTTCTAATATTTTTTTTTCTGTTACAAAGTATTTTTTATGGAACCTTTTCATATATCGAAAGTATATAAAGAGTACTTCCTTTGATAATTTTCTTGCAAATTGTAATCTTACATTGAAATTAATCGCAACGCTTGTGGAAAATGATATTTTCACATACTTTATTTGCCTTAAATTCCGTATGCTGACACTCTATTTTACGCGACTCATGTATATTGACTAACGTTGTATATACGCCCAAGAAATGAAGCTTATACAGAAATGCTGAACGCGGATATGTCACTTTTAAGCAAACCTCTAACCACTACCACCATCACCACTACCACCGCCACCATTACCACCACCGCCAACACCACCACCACCACTACCACCACTACCATCACTACCACCACATCTAATTTTCAGTAGTTTGGCCGTTTGCCACCGGTTTTTCGTTCTTTTGTAAGAAATTTGTATTTTGTTCGTCTAACATAATACTAAGCCACAAATCTGTTAACATATCATTCCTGGTTGATTCAATTCATTTTATTCTTGACAATCTTCATCTTATATCCACTTGCATTTACGTAGTAATTTGATAGCTTATGATATCCTACGTTTTTCGTCTTGAGGGGAAAGAGTGAGTGTCAAGTGTGAATGTTTCACCTCTTCCGCAATAAATAGGGACGATGTACGCGATTAAACTTTGAAATATGTTTTATGATATAACACCTCTTCAAATATTGTTATTGAATGTGTGACGGTATGTTGGTAATAACTTTAGAGAACGAACGACATGAGTTTACTACTCGAAAGGCTTCGGAAATCAGCATTTAGACAAAGCTGTTGAAAGAAACCAAACTATTTCGAAAGGTGTATTACATTTTTGAAACAATGCATAGTAAATTTCTAATCACTTATTATGGCTTATACGTCAGCTTTAGTATCTTTAGTCTTAAATGAAAGTAGCTAATAATGTTCCAAAAGTGAACGTTCCTATACCATACAGATATTTGCTATTTTGTCAATTATAACTGTTTGGACAAATTGATCAAAATCATCGACTTGTAACAACCGTTTACAGATAACAAATCTTTCCACACCATCAAAAAGTCCTTATTGATACGGTAAGATAGGAGTATCCATAGTTATTGATTTTCCAGTAATATATGCCTTGTGGATATTATATTTAAGGAGTAAATTAATATTCAGGCCCAGAACGTTTTCGTTTCCAATTTCTGTGTTTTCAATTTGAGTTTCTTTGAAACGTGCATTAAAAATATAGAACTAAGAAAAAAGGGAAACTTTATAGTTCACCCTCCGCCTTCGCTGTTACGTCATGATATTGATAGTTTTGAAATGATATATATATCTATTAGCATCTTGGATGATGGAAATGTAGAACCTTCTAGAAGAACGAGAATCGTTTATTCATTTCCTATGATATTTGGTATGGTTGGTAAATCTATACGTTGCATTTAACCCATTATTTAAATCATGACCTTATACCTTAAGGAGCCAAAATGAAGTCAATGGAGATTTAGTTTAGTGCACAATTCTTCGACCAAGTTATTCTTCTGTCAGTTTGTGTGACAACTGATACAAATATGCTCCAAGGGTTTACAGTCCTACGCATTTTTATTTTGGCCGTCTTGATATTAAGTAGTATTGATTTTCCTCGCTCGTTATCTTGCTCTGTTTATTTTGGGAAAGTATTTTAATGTATAGATTTCAACTATACTTAAATATTATATTATTCTGATTTGAGAAAGATATCTGAGCCAGGGTTGTAAAAGATATTTGAGACGACTGCCAATAATCGCAAATTGAGCGATTCGCACCTTTCCTTTTCGCTGTTAAGTGTTTTTTGAGTAATATGGGGTGTGTGTGGGTGTGTATGTGTGCCCCTCTCTATATACATGCATTTCTCTTCCTTTTGTCATTTTCATAATGTATTTTTTCTTCTTTTTCAACTCCCTGTGGTATCATGAAATTGTTATCTTGTTAGTATTATCTGCATCATTGTTCTTAGGAATATTCTTCTTCTTCTTCTTCTTACTATCATCATCACCAACATTACTATTTCAATTATTGTATAATTTCATTACCATGAAATCGTTATCGTTTTACTATTATCAGCACCATTGTTCTTAGGAATATTCTTCTTCCTCTTCTTCTTACTATCATCATCACCAACATTACTATTTCAATTATTGTATAATTTCATTACCATGAAATCGTTATCGTTTTACTATTATCAGCACCATTGTTCTTAGGAATATTCTTCTTCCTCTTCTTCTTACTATCATCATCACCAACATTACTATTTCAATTATTGTATAATTTCATTACCATTAGGTTGTTATCGTTTTACTATTATCAGCATCATAGTTCTTAGGAATATTCTTCTTCCTCTTCTTCTTCTTACTATCATCATCACCAACATTACTATTTCAATTATTGTATAATTTCATTACCATGAAATCGTTATCGTTTTACTATTATCAGCACCATTGTTCTTAGGAATATTCTTCTTCCTCTTCTTCTTACTATCATCATCACCAACATTACTATTTCAATTATTGTATAATTTCATTACCATGAAATCGTTATCGTTTTACTATTATCAGCACCATTGTTCTTAGGAATATTCTTCTTCCTCTTCTTCTTACTATCATCATCACCAACATTACTATTTCAATTATTGTATAATTTCATTACCATGCATGAAATCGTTATCGTTTTACTATTATCAGCACCATTGTTCTTAGGAATATTCTTCTTCTTCTTCTTCTTACTATCATCATCACCAACATTACTATTTCAATTATTGTATAATTTCATTACCATGAAATCGTTATCGTTTTACTATTATGAGCATCATTGTTCTTAGGAATGCCCTTCTATTGCTTCTTCTTCTTACTATCATCACCATCACCAACATTACTATTTCAATCATTGTATTATTTTATTACCAGTTCCATTCTTATAAAACATTCGGTAACCAGATGAAAGAAGTTTTTCCTTATCAATTTTACATACACTTATTTTAATCATACTTTATGTATGTTGATTTTAAGACAGTCGATCAAGTGGCTTCAGATTATTCACACATTTGGTATTCATTTGTCTATCCACCAGAAACGGTGTTTTGCAATTTATGCTGATTTGTTAAAACAAAAGGTAGATTGTTTTATTTGTTATGAGTGGTACCATATTGCCCATATATCCTGTATATTGTCATGATTATGCAACGACTGTGTATGACAGTTCCCTTTAGCCTCATAAGTAAAGAGAAGACCGTGGATAACGCGTAAGACGTAACGCTTGGGTGACGTTACACACGATATAACCCAGCGTGACATTTCGTACTCACAGCAGGAACAAAATCAACCTTTCATAACAAAAAGCGTCAAACATAATATTATCCTACATAATTATTAGACGTATATAGGAACGTTGGTGACGGGGATATTGCTAAATATAGAAGACTATGAAAAAATAGTAATTATTATAGTAGGAGGCTGAATATCGTGTTTTATGCTCAATTGTTTTAAATTATGTTGAGACAAAGCTTGAATATCGATCTAATTCATATTAAACTATGTTTTGATATTTAGATGTACATGTTTAACATAATTCATATATAGTCCAATTTGTTATGATTAAAAATCAACATATTAGCAGAAATGTAGGTGTGGAGCGGAAATAGCATTACTGCAGCATGCGTCCTCACAAAATGTATAGAGCAGTCATATAGATATAAAACAATTGCATTTAAATTTGTCGTTATTTTCATCATGTAACGTCTTTTATGTTATTCAATGTCTATTTCTACTTTTTTTAAATATCCCTTTTCGTTTTCATCGGTATATTGTCCACATCCACGTAGGACTCAAACTTGCTTTTCTATCTTAATTTTCATTTATCTTATCTTCGTTGAAGACTCTATCACTAGCAGACCTAATTATTGCATATAATACACACAGTCACGACCAATTACTATTGGCTTTCTCCTACATCATCACATCAACTTTTAACACCCGATTAAATTGGATTTCATTCTAGACATATTAAGCTTATTAACGTATAACCCCGCCCACGGTCACCAGCATGTCGTCATCAATGTATGTCAAACTTGAATTTAAGACATGTGCGAATAGAACCATTCATATCTCTCTCACTCTCTCTCTCTCTCTCATACACACACACACACACACACACACACACACACACACACACAAACACACACATACGCATTTGCACACGCACACCCACACCCACACGCAGGCCCGCACCTATCCACACATGCTTTTCATCTCGTTCTCCTTCATTATTTTGCCACCAATGTGTGAAAAAAACATCAAGCCTAATTAACCGTCGCACGAGTTTATTTTTGTGGCATAATTATCATTAGCCATGACATTTAACGAAGTGTGATTATCTGTACAGCTTCTAAGGTGATAATGATAAAGTCCTAATTAAGAACAGCTCCTCTTGATCAATTTTTTCAGGTGATTACTCTATGATAAAGAGTATATTTCCATGTGATTTATGCCTACAATATCATTGCAATGATTTGGCGCGTACAGCCTGGTATATTATAATTTCATTGTAATCAAGATTCAAGTCAATCCGAACATTAATGCAAATATCGTTTTAAAAGGTTTGGTTATTTCGGTCGAACAGGGTTGAAATAATAAAATAGAAACTAGGGTATATGTTTAAGCTTTATGTCCGAGATACTTACAATTAATGATTAAAAGAATACGAGAAGGAAGAAAATGAAATTGAACTGGAAGCCCGTAAAGGTAAAGGTAAAGGTAAAAAAAAACAGATTCCTAAATTAAATCAAGCTTCCCACATGCTGTCGTAAATAATGAACAAACAAGCCACATGTTTATTTTACAAACCAAAAACATTTAAAGAAAATAATCAGTACGGGTTTGAATAGTTATCGGGTTTGTGATTTTCGTCAAGCGTGCATGCATTCATTATTATTTTCGGTACAGAAGCTAAACTTCAGAAAGTTTGGCAAGGCGGAATAAGTATTGATCAGCATAATTATAACCGCAGACTCTCTGTTATTTTATATTTTCTATCCAGGTATTGACGTGGGTGGTTCTCAATGGAGAGTAAACTGTATCCGTCTTCGTGTTCTCTCTACCTTATGATTGTCGTCATCGTCTTCTCGATCGGTCCACATTGCGTCATCGCCGACTTCCAATGCATCCGATCGCAGTGCTTTAGCGGCGCACCTACCTTCGAAAATGCCTTACGACTCAAGATGGACACGGTCGAATCAGCGCTTCGTCAGTGCTTCCCGTCCTTCAGCTTCACGCACGGCGTCAGCGACGCTCAAATCGTCGATGCCATTGGTCATCTCAGGAAATGCAACCGCCATGCAGCTACCAATTTGTCCAGAATGGTACAGTCGTACCACACAGACTTAGTCTCTGGATGGCAGAGTTGCTGCAACACCCAATCATTAGGCAAACGACGGCGACGACGGAGTCAGATTGTTGATGGCGACGGGGAGATGATTTTGCAGGACAGTCGAGCAAGGAGGAGAGCAAGCCTTATGCAACGACTTACAGATCTTGTGGCTAGTCGGTCGCGACGGTTGCTTGAGGACTGAACAAAAAGCAGAGATGGACTAGAACGTTTAAACCATGTCGTATTGTGATTGTGAATATTTTTGAATGCAGAAGCTATAAAATACCGAATATGTGTTAAACTATGATTGTTTTCAAAATCAGTGTCAGGTTTTTTGACGAGATAGTTATCCGTCGTTGGATTAAACATAAACCTTGATGCTAGGGGTTATTTACCCGTTAGTACATGCTTCTTGTCGTAGTCAATCAGCCAGGCGGCTTCTTTAAATCATTAAAAAAAGAATCACCGTATTCCATCGTAGAAGATGCTTGCGTCAGATAGGGGTTGTCCACTTTGCTTCTGGAGAGTCTTCCGGTCAACGGAGGATATTAATATCAACGGCACGACACTTGATAAAAAGGAAATCTTAGTCCATATTTTTCAGTGATTCGTAGCGAGACGTGATATCAAACACGACGAATGCAAGGGCAGAGAAATGCCGTTGTCAGATGTCACAGCTAAAGATGATATAAGCATAAATCACATCGTATGGAAAGAGAAGAGAAGTTAGAGTTTGGCATATATAGCCAGCCCCCTTCCATTACAATTCTGACATGCATTCTTTTGAAGAAAAACAGTTTATAGAACGATATTTCAAGATTGAGTACAATAGTTAAACGACTTATGAACTAAAATGTAACAAAACTATTTCATATTGATTAAGCAAAGAACACGTCCGTTCAAATTCGTTTGCATTATGAGAAGGGTGATCAAGAGCTCTCAAGAGATTGATATAAAATTTAAATGCGCGAATGCGCGATGGCTCAGTGGTAGAGCAGTGGTTTCGTAAACGGGAGGTCCCGTGTTCGAAACCCGATTTGATGCGCTAGTGCGCTTTGGTAACAGGTAAGGCATTTATCCTCATTACCAAGTCCCTCATAGAGGACATAAAGCCGTCGGACCCCTGGTTGCTAGCTTACAACCATACACATGCTCTCTTACCAGTCAGGTGGGAAAAAATACCAACATACTAATAATAGTTACATAGAAAAACTTAAGTTCGGGTAAATATAAAAATATATTCTCACATAATCGAACGAAACTTATACCGAATGTTCAAGATTACAAATAAATGAAATGTGCCAAACAATTTTGGTAGAAAATGTTTAGTGGTTGAATAATGAGCATAGAAATATATCCGGGTAAGTAGGCCCCGCACCACGTGCTTAACACCGGTCACTATGTGCAAATGAGAGTTGTGGGGGTTTTGGTTATCGAAGATAATGCCCGGAAAGTTTTTTGTGCGTTTGTTTTTATTTCACTGGTTCAACAACCAATACTGCAGGATAAGGAACCAGAATAAATCAGAGCAATTTTCTCTCAAAAAAACGATTCCCATACCAGCGCTCAAGATTAGCTTTAAGCTATTGAATTATTAGAAATGCAAAGTTGCCTGGATAATCAAAATATCTTTAATGTCAAAACTTACAATGTTTTATGAAATTCTGTTAAGAAAGGTAAAAAGGGGATGATTGGGTTCAATCGCCGTCGTTACTTTCACCACCTCCCTACATGTTTACCCTTCAGCATCAACTTGACCGATATGGGGACTGCATCGTGATAGGAGACTGTGTGGGCAGTATGGTGTGTTTATGCCTAGCTTTCAGATATTATCACTGAATCAGGAACCTTCACTGTCGATTTGTACCCACTTAGTAAGAGCGAATAGGTGTAGAATTCAATTATTATCTCTGTTTAAATACTAGATTACCCAAACTAAACACGCAAGCTTGGTTAAATTAAGTTAAATTTAGTCTCCATTTGGCGCCATGTAATCTATCCATACGCGTTAATTTACAAGATCTTGGGTATAGACACGAATGATCAAATATTAAGGTCATACTCTGCTTGAACACTAAACAACCTGATTATTATTTTGAGTAATCCATAAATATGCGTTCTGTGTTAATGTTTTTAAGCATGCCATTTCCTAGACTAGAAATAATATAAGAACTTCATTGCAAAACCTGTTATCGAAAACGTGCGAAAACATACCCATAACTCATTCAAATGAGATTTACAATGTAATGAGACTGTTTAAAGCGTGTTACTTGTCAAAATCAGCAGATTTATAACAACCAAATGACAATCAGAACAAAGTGTTGATTTGGCTGTCATGTCTTGTTTCAGTCATGTCGGGAATAAACAAATAGACAATTCGACAAATTGATTGATTGAAATTCATGAATGTTCATGTGCATGCTCATGTTTTCGATAGTGACGTTAAATCAAGACATCTTGATATTTCTGATTCTGTCACATTGAAAATTCGCTCTCCTTGTCAGTTGTTTAAAACAGTGCTGTAATGTTGCTTGAAATGAAATTTAGATTCTTCATATCGTAAAGTAATGCTGTTAATTCTAACAAAAAAGGATAACAATAATACAAAAAGTGATATATTGTATACAATGTGCTATGTATATATCAGGGAGAAAATGTATAAACGTGAATATTGAAGTTAATATTGAGGTTTAAGTGCATTTATTTTGTCCGTAGCTAAAAGTTCTTACCGGGCGTGTCCCACAGTTTGACTAATGTGTTTTTCACCTCAGTCAACATAATGAAGTGCTGCAAAATGACACTGTGGCCACACTGTGGTACACATGCCCTTTATTTTCTCTCTTTGGTCACATTATGTAACACTGTTTCGCACTGTGGTGCACAAGCCCTTTAATTCACTCTGTGTTCACAGTGTGTTACATGAACTGTGCCACACGTGGTGCATGTGCTCTTTAATTCTCTCTGTGTTCACAATGTGTTACATGTACTGTGCCACACCGTGGTGCATGTGCTCTTTAATTCTCTCTGTGGCCACAGTGTGATGCACGCACTGTGCCACACTATGGTACACGTGATTTTTAATTCTCTCTACGTTCACAGTGTTTTACACGTACAGTACCACACTGTGGTACATGTGCTCTTTAATTATCTCTGTGGTCAAAGTGTGGTGCATGTGCTATTTAACTCTGTGTGTTAAAAATGTATCACATTGTGTCACACTAGTGCTCTCTAAAGTCACAATGTGTAGAATGAACAGGATGAACAAAGTGAAAGGGGTGTGAACACAATGTGAGAACAGTATGAACACGATGCGAAAAAAGTGTGAACGGTGTTGCTGTATTTCCTCTTTGGTGCTAGTTTTGTGATTCGGTTCTTTCCATCAAAGATGATAAAAAAGTTGGATTTAAAGCGGGAAGTGTGATAAAGCCCGGAGGAAAAAAGAGCCAAGTTGAAAAATGGTGAGGTGGGAAGAACAAAATTGAGAGGGTGAGCATGGCGAGAGAGAGAGAGAGAGAGAGAGGGAGAGAGAAAAGGAGAAGGGTTATGAGGAAGAAAAACACAAAAATTGTCACTGGTTAAAAAGAACTATGTAGGGGAATAGCAGAGCTATTTCACACTTAGGATACACTCCCCCCCCCCCCCCCCACCACACCCTCTCCTTTCCCGGAAGAGATGATGATTTCCAGAGAAATATCCATAGGCTTCCCTCAAGGGTAATGCATTTGTTTATGGGTCAATAATCTGGATATTGGTTGTACTTAAAACCTTCTCAAGTATTATCATTTCCTAAAAATTTCTACCGCTTGGTCGCCGTTCGACCTCTCAGCAGCTAGACATGGGCTATTATACCAAACATAATAGCCTAATAAAGC
>JAVYIG010010742.1:0-66653 GCA_035222895.1 Strongylocentrotus droebachiensis
TACTAATAAATATCAAATATTTAATTAATAAAAAACCACGTGATTAAATCATTTGCCTATCTTCGGTTATTTCGTCTAATCCAATGTGAACTTCCTTCCAGCTCATATCTTTAAGGATTGGAATATCCAAACTATCACTACATTGATCCCATAATTTTCTCACCATTTCGCATTTAAAAAAATATGTGCCTATATGTTTCCTCTTCTTTTCCACAAAATGAGCATTTATCACTTATATGAATTGAAACCTGTATAAATAACGATTGACATAAACAATTTTATAAAGCAATTTGAATTGAAATTCTCTTAGTTTATTATCTAAAGTACTAATTCTTGGTCGGACAAAAACCTTTTCAATTTCTTTAACCGACAGATTGTATGATGAATGTAAATTCTGAAAACTGACAGGACGTCTTGCATTTTTTGTATGCATGCCCTGTACAGATTCTTCGAACAAACCGATTCAAATTGAATGTTTTTTTTGTGAACATAATTCTATTTTTAGATCATGAAATGAAATTTGCCTCTTTGTTAAATCGATTTTCCATTCCTTAGGTATATTACCATTGATTTCTTTAAGCATTGATATTTCCTCTTCCTCTAGTCCCATACATCTGAAATAAGTTTCCGACTTTAATGTTCCTTTTCCATCTATAATATGGTACAATCTATAAGTATTTTTTAAGAAAAGATTTTCATTGAAGTATGTTTTTCCACTATTGTGTATAAAACCTATTATTTAAAAAAATTTCATTCCCTTTGTGAGTTGTATCTTTTTTAATAAAATCATTCATATCTAACCAAATATTTATTAAATCCCGATAGTATTTAGGTAATTGTATATCGATCTTGTTAGGTAAATAGTTACAGTAAAAAATAAGATTTCCTCCGAAAGGTCTCATTAAAAATTTGAAATACTTTTTCCATTTAACTCTCTGGTTCCTGTTACACGTCTTTTAATCCACATCACCTTTTGTACTTTCACAAAAAGTTGAAAGTTGAGCATTTTTAATCCTCCTTGCTTGTAATCAAAGTACATCGTACTTTTTTTAATTTTGTCTTTACCTCGCCATAGAAAATTAAAACAGATCTCATCAATTTCTTTTATAACCCATTCAGGCACTGGAGTCAAAGAGCTTACATAGATTAGTTTTGAATATGCGTATGTTTTCAGTAAATGAATTTTCCCTATCAAAGTAAGATCTCTTTGTTTCCACCAATTTAACAATTTCTTTATTTTGCTTAATATTTCTTTGTAATTCAATCTCTTCCGCCACATTGGGATCTAATGTAAAATATATACCGAGTATTTTTAAAATGTGTGCCTCCTTTCCAAAAGGATACACAGTCGCAGAGCCAACAGAAGATCCTAAGGGTAAAATGAATGTTTTATTTCCATTAATCTTTAGTCCTGATATTTTCTAAAATTTTCCATGATTACCTCTATTCTATTAATCGAGTTTATGTCTCGTACAAAAATTGACATGTCATCAGGGGCGTCGCCAAGGGGGGGTGTGGGGGTGCGACACCCCCCACCTGTCAGGATATTGTCGGTAAAATTGCGCTGCCGTCGGGAAAAAGAGAAAAGGAGGAGGGGGAAAAAGAGAGGAAGGGAAAGAAAGAAAAGAAAAAAAAAGAAAGAAAGAAAGGAAAAGAAAAGAAAGAAAGGAAAAGAAAGGAAAGAAAAGAGAAGAAAGAAAGAGAAAAAAGAAAGAGAGGGAGGAGAGGAAAGAAAGGAAAATAAAGAAAAGAAAGAAAAAAAGAAAAAAAAAGAGTGAAAGGGAAACAAAAGAAACGGGGGGTGAAAGAGAGGAGAGAGAGGGGAGGTAAGAGTCTGAGAGAGGAGGAGTGGGAGTAAAAGAGAGATGGGGGTTGTTGGGTGGAGTCGTCTCGTCGAGGGAGCAAGAAAGATGCTGCTGTGTCGGGTTAGCTGTGTCGGTACTCTTGCTCGATCCTCGTGCACTATATCAATGCAGAAGTTTGAAGTCGGTGAGATGTATATTGTCGGTCGGCCGACAAGTTTTTTCCCCTACGAACTGTGACTTCTTATCCACTGTGACGATTTCGAGAGTGACAACAACTACAATACTTGTATTTTCTCGAAGTTTCACTTTCCTATAATATCAACTAAAGAAATCAGAGGTTTAACATTTTCGGGGAAACTAAATTCAAACAAGGTTAAGAGTTAACAACGGTACGACGAATCGTCTTTCTTTCTTTATATTGTGATGAAACGCCGAAAATTCCGCGCTTTGCGCGGAAGGGGAAACTTCATTTAGACGAGTCGAGAACGGTAGAGCGAATCGTCTTCCTTCTATGATAATTTACGAAAACGTCAAAGCTTCCGCGCTTCGCGCGAGAATAGGAAACTGAATTCAGACAAATAAGGCTTATTGAAAGTCGAAAACGGTACAACGAATCGTGTTCTTTCTCTAATAATATGAGGAAACCTCAAAGTTTTCGCGCGAGAGGGGGAAACTAAATACAGATGAATAGGGGTTATTAAGAGTCGAAAACGTTGCGACGAATCGTCTTCTTTCTCTAATAATTTAATAAACGTCAAAACTTCCGCCCCGCGCGAAAGGGAGGGGGGAAGCCTCATTCAGATAAGGATTAAGAGTCGTGAGGGGGGAAACTGAATTCAGATGAATAGGGCTTCATAAGATTTAAAAAAAGTACGATGAATCGTCTTCCTTTCTCTATATTGTGATGAAACGCCAAAAAAATTCCGCGCTTTGCGCGGAAGGGGAAACTTCATTTAGACGAGTCGAGAACTGTACAACGAATCGTCTTCCTTCCCTGATAATTTAAGGAAACGTCAAAGCTTCCGCGCGAGAATGGGAAACTGAATTCAGACAAATAAGGCTTATTAAAAGTCGAAAACGGTACAACGAATTGTGTTCTTTCTCTAATAATATGAGGAAACTTCAAAGCTTTCGCGCTTCGCGCGAGAGGGGGAAACTGAATTCAGATGAATAGGGCTTAATAAGATTCGAAAACGGTACGATGAATCGTCTTCCTTTCTCTATATTGAGATGAAAACGCCAAAAAATTCCGCGCTTCGCGTGGAAGGGGAAAACTTCATTAGACGAGTCGAGAATGATACAAGGAATTGTCTTCTTTCTCTAATAATTTAAGGAAACATCAAAGCTTCCGCGCTTCGCGCGAAAGGGGACAACTGAATTCAGACAAAATCGGTACAATGAATCGTCTTCCTTTCTCTATATTGTTGATGAAACGCCAAAAAATGCCGCGCTTCGCGTGGAAGGGGAAAACTTCATTTAGACGAGTCGAGAATGGTACAACGAATCGCTTCTTTCTCTAATAATTCAAGGAAACGTCAAAGATTTCGCGCTTCGCGTGAGAGGAGGAAAACTGAATTTAGACAAAATTAATAGGGCTTATTTAGAGTCGAAAACGGTACAACGAATCGTGTTCTTTCTCTAATAATATGAGGAAACGTCGAAGCTTTTGCGCTTCGCGCGAGAGGGGGAAACTAAATTCAGATGCATAGGGCTTATTAAGAGTCGAAACGGTACGACGAATCGTCTTCTTTCTCTAATAATTTAATGAAACGTCAAAACTTCCGCGCTTCGCGCGGGAGGGGGAAGCTTCATTCAAATAAAGATTAAGAGTCGAGAACGATACACCGAATCGACTGCTTTTTCTCATAATTTAATGAAAACGTCAAAGCTTCCGCGCTTCGCGCGGGAGGGGAGAAACTGAATTCAGACAAGGGATTAAGAGTCGAGAACAGTACACCGAATCGTCTGCTTTTCTCATAATTTAATGAAACACCAAAGCTTTCGCGCTTCGCACAGGAAGGGGGGGGGGGGTAACTTCATTCAGCCAATGATTAACAGTCGAAAACGGTACAATTAATCGTCTTTTTTTTCCTAATAATTTAAGGAAACGTCTAAGCTTCCGCGCTCCGCGCGGGAGGCCCATCTCCCACCCCCCCCCCCCTAATGAGCGCGCTTTTAAGTGATCCTCTTGCTCACTACCGCCACTCCCTAAAATAAGATCCTAGCTCCGCGCCTGCATTAAAATATATAGCTATGATGCTGACTAAATTGAAGAAATAATTCGTATATTTATGTCGTCGAGGAAAATGACAATTTTGCGCATATGCAAGTACTATAGATAGTCCATAGGAAAACAATTTAGCCTTCGGCCCCAGGTTTTATAGGGTTGAATTTGTAGATATTGGACATTTAATTTTGTCGGTAATTCGTGGCTATTTTTGTCGGTAATCGTTGGCCTCTACACCCCCCCCCCCCCCCCCCCCCCCCCCCCCCACTGAAAAATGTCTAGCGACGCCCCTGCATGTCATCTGCCATATAAGATCATCTTTATTTCTGTTTCTCCAAAACAAATACCTTTTACCAACTCGACCCGATATCCCGGTCTGGTTCATAGACTACGTGATCGAAAGAATTGCATTACCGAATAGATGATGGCCGAATGAAATGAGTGATGTAATATAAAAGAGGATTTGTCTGCGGTGCATCGCAGCTTTAGGTAACAATGATTTATTATGCCGATACGTTCATATTCTCCTTAAACAATGTTCAACATCACCCAGAAATATTAATAGTGTACGTTCTTCAACTGTTCCAGCTAGAAACAGACGTTCCAACAAGGCGGAATTGAAGTTGGAAGTCTCGAAACCTCCATCTGGCTTGAGCCTTGCATTTGCACGGGCACGGAAGGGCTCCCGCTCCCCCAAGGTTGGGCGCTCAGTCCAGTCAGTGCTACGTTGGCTGTTGGTAGATCTCCTCTACCATTGTCATGATTGTCGCTGACCAGTCAACTAATCTGATAGCTGATTAGGCATGTACCGGTAAGCCTTGTAAGGTATGTTCAATATACAAATAATACACATCAGTGAGGGCATTACGCATTAGTAAGAATTACCCACACGAGGTACCTTTGGAACAGTCTGAAGACGTCTAACACGACCGAGGCGATAGCCGAGGGCGTTACGACTGTTTGAATAGCCTTAAGGGCTCTCTGGAAATGTTTTTTTAATGATAGTATTCGAGAGAGCCTTAACTTGCTCCCATAGGGCCCCACGGAGAGGTAGGTAAACAACATCAAAAATGTGTCCAAAATCACACTTTCCCGCACCCGCCCAATATTGGACACTGGCTTTGATAAATTGTGTGGGACTTGTGATCGTAATTACGGTAATCCCAGAATATCATAATCAGAGGTAAAAATAAAAAATTAAAAGCAATTTTCTTACCAGACCGATCAGCTTAGCTTCCTTTTCAAGTGTACCGTGGGAATTTACGATCTCTACACAATGGTGATGACCTCTGACTGGCACTTCCGTAATTGTGGGTAAATTGTGCTGCTTCCGTATAATGCGCTGATGTGCTGCTTCCGTATAATGCGCTGAATAACATAATATTGGGCGGGTGCGGGAAAGTGTGATTTTGGACACATTTTTGATGTTGTTTACCTACCTCTCCGTGGGGCCCTATGGGAGCAAGTTAAGGCTCTCTCGAATACTATCATTAAAAAAACATTTTGAGAGAGCCCTTAAGGCTAGTTTTGAAGGTACCACCAAGGTCAAGTGTGGGTAATTTTACAATTGCTATTGCTATATTATTTGTTTTATAAGATTATGTTTTATTTGTTTATAAAATGATTTTGATAATGACCGGTCATTACCATTGGATAATGACCGGTCATTACCCAAATTACGCGGGATTATGCGTTAGGCAAAATAAATGCCTGGTCACATGTACGCTTTCAACCAATCATTTGATTAGGATCCATGTCATCATCTTATAATGAGATTTCATTCCTACCCTCTGTTCTGTTGTTGTTGTTGTCTTTACTTTTAGTTTTAGTTTTTATAAAATAGTGGCAACCATCCAATTTTTAATGCAAAATATTGAAGTTTGTTAGTCAAAAATAAAAAATCGAAACAACAAGAAATTAATGAAACAAGATACTAAACTACAACGAAGTAGGCTAGATCTACGTGTAGATCTACAAATAATCTATTTCTGGAAGCTGGTATAATCAGGATTTTGTACTCATTTCTTTTCTGAATTCATTCAATCTTCTTTTGTCAGCTGAATTTTGCGTTTATTGCTTTGTACTTTTGTTTGTTTGTTTTATGGTATTACCATGGCATTCTATTCTGATTCATTTTCTTTATTTTCTCATTATTTTGTCACTAGCATACCACACATACATGTATGTACATGTACATGTACATATATAGTTGGGCAAAAAAAAAAACATGTTTAGCGTCCTGCTGCGTTTTTGAAAAAAATGAAGGAGGAGGCCCCTTTTCTTTCTTCAAAATGGCTGCTCAGCACATTTTCCAAGACGGGGCCAGGCTGGGCCATAAATTTATCAAGATTATTGCCAGCTTTTTAAATTTATTTTTAAAAAATCTTTGAAAAAGATCATTTATAGCAGTATGTTTTTTATTAAAATTCTTTTTTTGTTAAAGGAGGCTGCTTCGAAACAGGAAGCAGGTGGGGACACTAAAACATTATTTTTTTTAAAATAAATTTCCCTTAAAGAGAAGGGTGAGTTATTGGAAGAGGTGAAAAATAATTTGCGACCATTATCATTATTGCAAGGGTGGAAGAACATCAGATAAAACGTGTTCCCTGAAAAGCATGGCTCTTCAAATGCCTTCATATTCTAAATATGGCATGTAACATCATGAAAATCGGGATGGATTTTTACGCCACATGGTCGTGTAGTACATCTTTCTGTGTGCAGTGCCTGTAACTTTACCAAGACTGGGCCAAATTTCTTATTATTTTGATGATTCCAGAACCTTGCAGTACACACCTATACTTATACGCTAGATGATCAACCTTTTCTGATCGATTCCACACCATTTCTTTCACAATGCAATCGCATGACCAGAACTGAACTTTATTTTTAAAGACTACACTGTATGTCCCTTTTGCAGCCAACATCAAATTCTGTAGAACTGTGCACTTTTATTGCAGGAATTATGAATATGTCATTTATTTCCCATTTGTGAAATTTGAACATGAGCAGTGTCCTAGTCAAATTGTGCAAGGAAACCTGTTTACCTTCTAGACCTCACTGTCATGTCAGACACTATTGAGTGAGTGACTGACATCTAATTTTCTTTGGTAATACCGTACTAATAACATACATAAAATGGACTGTTACAGGTACATGAGCATTTGTCTAAATGTACGTCAATAACCCATTACTTGTGATGTCGAAAATTAAACTGATTGAATGATTTGAATCTTTATGCAGCACAAAACGTACGACCAATCGGAAAAAGGGTCTGAAAATCAGACTATTACTTAGAATTCCGGATCAAAAGATAATTAAATTTTTTCACTAAATGGGTTATTAATTATTCATAAGATGAATTGTGACACTTCTGTAACTAGTCACAAAGATATAACATTCATTTATCAGGTGTTTTTGCTAGCAAGTTGCAAAGTCTCTGATACATAAGTCTAGAAAACTTAGATTGTATTTTGCAATGCAATCAACAATCCACTAAAAAAGTGCCTGGACGATTGTAAGAAATATTGACCTGGGATGACCTTGATCTATAGTACGCAGTCAGTAATTTGAAGTGTCTGGTACAAAGTTGTGACGCATTGATCCAAATGTGTTCTGTTCCAGGGTCAAAACGGGTGTGGAGAGATCATACACTTTCAAGTGTTATAGCATTTAGCACAAGTTTATTTCTTTTCTTTTCATTTCATTGAATTGGAGATTATAAAATTTGTAATCTTGTGACAGGCACTGATTTACGCTTGCATAACTTCGTAATTTCATATAAACACTTTAAGCTGTTGTAATATGAATTCATTAATAATCGTTCAAAGTACGCACCCGCTTATCTATTTTCGTTGAAGTGGCTACATAAGGGCCAGTTATTTGGGGGTCACCTCCACTGTGCGTGGTCAAACATGCAAGGAGGAACTTGTTGCATAACTTTTGCCCTGTTCTGATAATGGTTAACAATAGATTGCATGCATGAATGGGGTTGAGCTAGCTTAGTATTCAGGCTGGATAAGTTTTCCCTATCTGAGCAAAAGCAAGTGCTATGAGTGCTGTCTACATCGTGACTACTGGGACTTATTTGATGCTTTTATTTGGTATGGAGAGGAAATTGAGGTATCGGATAGTCTATCCTCTACCAAGAATCGTAAAGCAATATTTTCAGTTTAAGAGTTTGACGGAATGAACTTCAATGGAGTTATCTTTGAAGCTAGACTGTTTTTGAAGGAGAGCGATATTTATCTTGCTGATATTTTATGTAAAGGGAGATGTTATTCAGTCACTAGCTAGAGCAGTTTTGTTGCATAAGTCTGGAAAGACCTGTTTTGAAATGTCTGTTGTTTCGTCTAGGGAAGAAATCTGATCCTAGATTGTTTGGGAAATAATTTTACTCTGTCCCAAATGCGCCTTTGTGATACTCGAGACAGAATTATGTTGTTTCTCTCATGATAGCACTGTTTGCAGCAAGGATGTTCATGTAGGATATAATCTTATTGTCTCATATACTCCTACATCAAACAAGAGATTTTGTCGAGTGATCTTCCAAGGCAGGTAGACCTATGTAATACGTACATGTACATGAATATGTGCTTATAAATTGAACTGTTTTAACAAATATATTTAATTGTGTTTTCTGCATAATACATGTATACAGAAAACACAATGAAAAGGGAAGTCCACCTCGATATTTATTTGTTTGGGTTTCATAAAAGTGAAAACAAATGACAGAGAAACAGATCAGTAAAAGTTTTTGGCAAATGTGATTTTAGAAAAAGAAGAAAGATAAGAATTTTTGAAGATGTATTTCATAATTGGCAACTCTCTTACTTTTTTCATGTGTTCTTCTCCCATTTGGCGCATACACACAAAATAATAAATTTTAATTTAAGTTAATTCCTGATGAAAGATTTGTTTTCTCTTTTAGCAGGGGTGGTGCAGAGAATACATCTAGGGGGCATGTATGATTAATTATTTTCTGTAGAGAAATTTAAAATTTACTAATAATTTTTGTTACAGAGCAAATTGGAGATACATCAGAGAGTTTAGTCAATTAAAACTGTAAAAAAACTTCCTTATTTCCAAAATTGCACTGATCTGTATCTCTCTGTTTTTTGTTTTCATTGAAACAATGAAACCAGCTTGATATCAAGGTACAAACTTTCCCTTTGTGTTTGAGGTCTTATACATGTATGTACGGGTGTATGTGTGTATAATATGACTACCGGTACCACAAACTCAGTTCCTGGTCTAGAGAATTGATTTTCATTATGTTTTTATCAGACAGTAATACATGATAATGTAACCTCTATAACCACTTATCCTTATGAGACATTTACCGGTAGGCAAGTTTACAGGTAGAGGATCTAAATAATTACCGGTACTGTATGGTGCTGACATTATTTATTTCCTGTCACTTCTCCCTCTTTACAGATGTATGTTGAAGAAATATGACAATCAGTTGGATTGCGTTCAGTTTTTGAGGAGATAGGTTGTGCATGCATAAGAACTTCATACTTTGAATCGGGTGTGTATAAGGTACATGTACCTTGAATGCCCTTCATAATTTTTTTCAAAATTTTGTTAAAAATCAACTTTGAAGAAGTTGAGATTACAGTCTTAAAGTTTTTTTTTGTAGTTGTTATTGCTGTTGTTCTTAATGTTCTTCTTCTTCTCCTTCTTCTTCTCTGTCTTCTTCTTCCTGTTCATCTTCTTCTTCTTTTTCCTGTTCATCTTCTTCTTCTTCTTCTCCTCCTTCTTCTTCTTCTCCTTCTCCTTCTTCTTCTTCTTCCTGTCCTTTTTACTGTTCTTCTTTTTACTCTTCTTCTTCTTCTTCTTCTTCTTCTTCTTCTTCTCCTTCTTCTTCTTCTTCTTCTTCTTCTTCTTCTTCTTCTTCTTTTTCTTCTTCTTCTTCTTCTTCTTCTTCTTCTTCTTCTTCTTCTTCTTCTTCTTCTTCTTCTTCTTCTTCTTCTTCTTCTTCTTCTTCTTCTTCTTCTTCTTCTTCTTCTTCTTCTGCTTCTTCTCCTCCTCCTCCTTCTTCTTCTTCTTTTTCTTCTTCTTTTTCTTCTTCTTCTTGTCATTGTTGTTGTTGCCGTTAGCAGTAGTAGTACCATGATCATTATCATCATTTTACTGTTTTGTACATGTACTGTATACATGTATACAGTATATCTGTGGAGATAAATTATGGAAAGTTTTCAAATGTAAACTACAGTAACCCATTTCTGCTTTCCTATTTTTAGATCTGGTTGAAAGCCAAGCTCTTGAGCTTCTCTTGCTCATATCTACATAATTGATCAATAACACTTTCCTGCCTTGGCTTCTTGTTCTGTTTAGTATTAGATTATTATTTTGGATAAGATTCAAAGTTTCAAATTTATGGGCAATATACATGTACTGTATCTCAAAAATGCAGCTTTTTACAGAATTTAGATTATTATTGACTACTTCAGACTTCAGACTTCATAGGAAAATATACATTGCTTCAATAAAAATGTAATGTATTGAGTATCGGTAGTATAAATATGTTATCTTTTTTTTTTTGGGGGGGGGGGAGGTAATAACCTACTGATTTCTTGTGGTTTACAAGTACATTTGCTAGCACGTTTTCTAGGTTGACTGATATTATGGTTATTGCTTCAATTATTTGTTTGTCTATACATAGATGATTATAATATAGCTGTAGTAAAGAAAGCATTTCTCATTTTGTTTCAAATTGCAGTCACAAGCACTGATGAACTCCAAGTACTTTTTATCTTCACGACCTTAATAATCAAACATGGCTGAAATACCAACATCCACACTTCTGTATCAAGACGATGCCAATACCAGTACGGGGACTCCAGCGACGCCCAACGGAACAGTCCTCGCCTTTCAGAACCTGATTCCGGCGCTCGTGCAATGCTTCACGATCATTTTATTTGGATACATCGCGGGGCGGACGCGGATCGTTTGTCCCTCTCAGGCTAAGGGTCTCGGTCACTATGTCTCGTACTTTGCTCTGCCTGCCATGCTGTTCAAATCAATGGTGGAGCTCGATTTCAGTGAGGTGAGAAAATGGCAGACAGAGATTTAGACCAATTTCTGGCTAATAATTAATAGGTTTATTCCATGCATTGTGAATAGTTTAACATACAGTGTGTCTTTTATCCAATTATCTTATCCAACAACGACAAAATCTCTCGATGTTATCACTGAATAGATGTAGTTATTGATAAAGAACCCTTAGTCAATGGGCAGTTTGAGAAATATTAATTTTCTGATGCAATAGAAAAGAAAAGACATTTCTTGTTTAAAAGTTGAATTAAATTATGCAAAGTATGTTTCTAATCCCTAAACTACTAGTAATTACTTTTCTTTATTTTGTTGATAGACTTTTATACACATACATGTTTAGTTAAGCCTCTTGGAAAATATTTATGTAAAACAATATATCTTACCATCATTTGATATTAAATACACTTTGATGTGTGAACCATATTATATTTATGGATATTCTTATAAAAGAAGTTTCCAGGGTTGCATTTATACAACTTTATATGTGTACAGTGTACCATATGGTTTGAGGTCAGACAATCCTATAGTTACAGTACATGTACATGCACATGTATATATCAAGTTTCATCTAAAGGGAACCACAATGTACATGATATACTCGTTCAATCAACAATAAGTAGTCCCTTTCTAATATGACGGGTGGGCAGGAAACCTGTATACAGTACATTGCTGATACATGTGCATGACATTGAAAATGTGCCAACTTGGTGCCACGTAACGATGATATTAAACTGTCTTAGCATGAATATTTTTGAGAAAGCCATAACATGATGTTGTGCCAAAGAAACAATCAAGATGTTTTGTGAAATGCAATGATAAACAATTTTTACAAATTACATACCGGACTACCGGTATGTAGTACATGTACAAATTGTACTTAAAACTCCAGATGGCATTTGTAACTGGTATAAACATAATTTAGAAATCTGTATTTTTTTAATTTTGTTTAAGCTGCACGTTAATAGGCATAACATTTGTTTGTTGTTAGATTTTTTGGGGGCAAAGTAGATCTGATGTGCAACACTGTAGACCTCTTAGAATTATAGCCACCACATTGATAATGATAACATGTATGTATTTATATAGCGCATTGACCATATGTTCAAATGCGCTTTACAATTCTTAATGACAGATGCAATTGACAAATTTATGTTACCGGTAGATGATTTGCAGTCAGATTGATAAATTAATACACTTCACAAGTAAATTATACCCTTACCAAGTTTTGTAATGTTTTAAGTATATACATGTACCTAGAGTTACAACAAAAAACAAAAAAACATCAAATTTACAAGGGATGTAAATAAGTTGTTATCTGTACATGTACCGGTACATGTTGTTTTACATTTTGTAAGTCCTCCAATTTTTCTTCTCATGTACATGTACATTTAGGTCAACTGGCTATTTTTTTCCAGCGTGCTGATTGCCAAAGCAATTGTGTTCACTGCGGTCTACATCGGAACCCTGGTGCTAGGTGGGAGTAAGCCCTTAGGCAAAGCGGGTCTGTACAGCATGTTTGCTACCCAAAGTAATGACTTTGCTCTGGGATACCCTATTGGTAAGTTGAATAGTAACAAATAAAAATTACCTAGCTTTTACCCGTGATACTTTTCACTTGAAAGTCATTGCCTGCATGTACTTCAGTCAAGGGTTTAATGTAAAATTATTCCAATGAAAATTTCCTTAGGTTGTGTAGTGTAGGGTGTATGCTATCTGTCTCATTTGATTTCATATAAACTGTTTATATTGTGAACAACAATTTAAAAAATCACATTTTCAGCTAGTGAATACGATATACTGTAAACGCTGTTATTTTTGCATGATTCATTTTTTGCGCTGAGCGACCCCAAAACATTTTTGCAGGTTCTTAAAATCACGTTGCATGCAATTCAGCCCATTCAAAATTAATGTACCACGAATATCTCTACTTTTACAGTAGCCGAAAAATCATAATTAGCTCCAAGTTTGTTTTCTCAAGTATAGATGTTAATGATGCAGTTGTTTATGTAATCTAGAGATGTGGTTAAAATAGTCAATATAAAACTTTTACTTTTTGCATGTCCCGGTATGTACCTTCAGAAATTTATTATCTATTCAGAAAATAATAAGGAATTTCATACTTCCTGAATTTGTTTTGTTTCATTGTTGATGAAATTGCCTTTAATAATGTTGAATTAATGTGTATTTATGTTTTTTGTACACATTGCACTCCCTGTATAACACTAGCAACCTATAGATGATACATATTACATCTATATCTTTGCACCAATCCGTCTAGTGTGTCTGAACTCATGGATAGTTTCCCCTCTTTTTTAGTCAAAAGTTTAAGAAAATGTTTTTTGAGTGGTACAGTTACAACTTTGCCTTCAGTAATAATTCAATTATCTTTGCTTTCGTAAACAGTACAAGCCCTGTATAGCACGAGTAATCCCGAGATGATGCAATACATCTACATCTTTGCACCCATCAATCTGTTGTTCCTGAACCCGTGGGGATTCCTGTCATTAGAAGTTCAGAAGATGTCCCAAGGAAACGAACGTAGGAGTAAAGCATTGGTGGTGTGGTGAGTACCAATAGACCAGTTTGCAGTTACATGTAGCACATGATGCTAAATACCCCCAAATAGAGTGTGGCAACTGTAGATTAATGTCTTGCCAAAGAACATTAGCGCCGCGGCGGGACTCGAACGGCGGACATTGTGACCACAGTCCGGTGAGATATATCTACTCGACCACGATATCTCTTGAAATGGACGAGTCCCACTTTGTGCATTTTAGGATAATCACTGCCAAAGTATGAGAGATGCATCACAAATACCTTTTCTTTGACCTCTTTGAAGAAAAAAAATTCCACCTGTGTATCATCACATTTTCCAATGGTGCATAAATAATATTGATTTACATAACTTTCAACATAAAAAGTAAACATTTCCTCCTAAATCACCTGTCTTTCTGTGACCTTTGACCCCCATACAGGTCAGTATTCAAAGGTCTCGTCACCAACCCCATCTTCACAACGGTCTTCATAGGGATCATCTTCAACTTTGCCCTCTCTTTCTCTCTGGGGTTATGATAGTTTTCTCATTCTATTAAACAGGTCACCATTTCCTCCTAAATCACCTGTCTTTCTGTGACCTTTGACCCCCATACAGGTCAGTATTCAAAGGTCTCGTCACCAACCCCATCTTCACAACGGTCTTCATAGGGATCATCTTCAACTTTGCCCTCTCTTTCTCTCTGGGGTTATGATAGTTTTCTCATTCTATTAAACAGGTCACCATTTCCTCCTAAATCACCTGTCTTTCTGTGACCTTTGACCCCCATACAGGTCAGTATTCAAAGGTCTCGTCACCAACCCCATCTTCACAACGGTCTTCATAGGGATCATCTTCAACTTTGCCCTCTCTTTCTCTCTGGGATTATGATGGTTCTCTCATTCTGTTTAACAGGTCAACATTTCCTCCTAAATCACCTGTCTTTCTGTGACCTTTGACCCCCTTACAGGTCGGTCTTCAAAGGTCTCGTCACCAACCCTATCTTCACAACAGTCTTTATAGGGATCATCTTCAACTTTGCCCTCTCCCAGAAGTTACCGGCGATCCTTGACGACATCCTGACCTCCCTGGCGAACTCCTTCGGGGCAACGGCTCTCTTCCTCTTGGGGGTCAGCATGGTGGGAAAGGTCAAGCAACAGAGCGGCCTGGCTCTTGTCACGCCCGCACTGCTGATCGCTTCCAAACTGTAAGACATGGACTTCTTTCTTATTCCTAATCATAATGATCATGATAGATGCTGCTTATAAGAATCGGCTTGCTTGGTGATGTAGATATACAGTAGGCTTACGATTGCACCATGTGAGAGAGGAGGGAGGATTGGGGAGTCCTGAAAAGGACTGTCAGAAATCCTTTTTTTTTTTAGTGTGTGTGTACCCTGAAAAGGACTGTTGGTATTTTTTCTTGAGCTTATCGAGGATGGGTAGTAGGAGTGGCTCAACGTTTCAAACAGGTTGACTATCCGTCGTCCCTTTAATGAGGGCCCTGTTACAATCTACTGAAATCGTGGCATTTGATTGGCTGAGAGCAAATTTGCCATAGAAATTTAGCATTTGTTATTGATAACAAGTGTTTATGAAACGGGGCCCTGAAATGTTGGACACTGTATTCATGTTTTTTATGATAAATAAGCCAGTTCATAAATAGCTTCAGAATGCATGACCCCAAAACATCCACAGATCTTTTACACGATGGATACGTCCCACTTGTGCATTTTAGAATAATCACTGCTGAAGTGATGGAGTTGCTTCATGAATACCTTTTGTTTGCCTCTTGAGAAGAATACTTCCACCTGTGTATCAGATAAATGTACCGTCGGTGCATAAATGAATACTGATTACATAACTTTCATGAGCACGATACCAGTATTCGTCTCGATGGGTTTAACAATTTGGGAAAAAATGACCTTTATCTGCCCATGCGCAGATAGTATTTACGAACTGGCTTATTTCTTTTTCTTTTCTCCTTTTCATTATTGCTCCAGATTGGTACTCCCTCTCTTAACCAATCAACTGGTTTATGCCCTGAACCCCGGTGGAAGCAACCAGACTCTGACTGACTCCTACGCATCGTTTGGATTCCTCTACGGTTCCCTTCCCACGGCACCCACCGTATTTCTCTACGCAACTCACTATCAACAGTCCATGGATATGGTAAAGAACGTGTTTATTGCATTTGTTTATCATTGTGACAAAGGACTTTGCTGTAGTTTCTTTTTTACATAATTGATTGAGATGAAACTGGAGAACGTAGGTTGAAAGATATGGTTCTCTTATCAGAGCACCTGATGTTTTAGCTACGCAACTCACTATCAACAGTCCCTGGATATGGTATAGAATATGTTCATTGTAGAGATTGAATCATGATTGTTTAAAAGGTCAAGTATTTTGACCTTTGAATGACTATATTAATTAATGATTTGATGATTGTATTATGAAAGTTGATACCTCTAAAGTTGGACTTGAATTTTATGTATGTCCTCTTTTAAAGTGAAACATTTTTATCTTTTTTTCGTGTGTGCTGAGTTCTGATCACGAGATTGCATTGTGAAAGAAACAGTGTGGAATCGATCAGAAAAAAATTGATCATGCAGCATAATTATATGTATTGGTGGTGTACTGCAAGGTTCTGGAATCATCAAAATGATAAGAAATTTGGCCCAGTCTTGGTAAAAGTAACAAGCACTGTACACAGAAAGATGTATATGCGACTTCACAAACATGTGGCATAAAAATCGGGCCTCATTTTTAAGCTGTTACATGTCATATTTAGAATATGAAGGCATTTGAAGAGCCATGCTTTTCAGGGAACATTTTTTCCCTGATGTTCTTCCACACTCGCGTAATAAAATTAAAATGGTCATAAATTATTTTTCACCTCTCCCAAGAATTAAACCTTCTCTTTAATCATTCTGTTTTTAATTTTGATCTGCTGTATGAATGAATACATGCAGACCCAGAACTTTAATGCTGGTTATGTTTATTGTTTCACAATCCTGTGTTGATATAGGGGATACAAAATGTCCAAACATCCTGGACTTACCCATCTCTTCTCACAGTTTGTATAATAGTCGATCTAAAAATAAATCTTGAATGCTCACTGCCAACCTAAATCCTTACATGTGAAGCCATTTATTTAGACATACTGCACCCTGTATCCTGCTCTCACTGACCTACATGTATTGACATATGTTCTTCCCAAGTGGAACTGAAGTTTTGATTAAAGGGATCGTTTAACAATGTTAAATCTGAGATGCATGGCCCTACGTGTTATCAGTGTCTGTGAAATTATGTAATATTGAAGCCCTAAAAAAAAAAATTGCGCTTCAAAATGATAAAAAAAATACAAATCTTTGAGTGACTGGTTTTTCCATACTCATTTTCCCCAATAGACTGTAGTAGTGTTATAAAAACCGTTAGGAAAACGAAAAATGAAATTTCAATTTCCAATCATAAATATCTTGATAATCAGACAGACGATTGGCTTGTAAAAGTCATGGGAGTTCTGACTGATCTAAAGGTTTATAATTATGATTGCAGCATGAGCTAAATTCAGGATTTTGTTTCAGAATCTGAGTGACTTTAAAGACGAAAGTATTTGGTGTTTGGTTGCATTTCATGATAATTGGTGAATCCCATGACTTCAATTGTTGCCTTTAGATTACGATTATAATCACAAGACTATTCCTATTATATCTTTCATTCGTTGAATTACAGATTGCCCCTACCATGGTGTATTGCACATTTGTCTCCGCCCCCTTCATGTTTATTACCGCTACCATGGTGATGATCCCCATGGCAACCGAAGGACAATACCACAACGCCCTTTCTGAAGGTGCCTTTGACGTGAGCTGTATCGGTCTAGCATCTGCAGTAAGTTTCTCCTTGTAATTATTTTCATTTGAAAGATTAATAATGGAAATGTAAATGATCTCAGTGTTTAAGTGTTTTCTTCTTCTTTTTGTTTATTTCGCTTTGAAAAACTATTACATAAATGTTGTCAGTTTTGTCACTTAAACAAATAGTTAAAAACATGTAAATGTCTACTGAGGACCAGAATTGCTCCATATGCAATTATGTAGAGCATTATTAAGAATTCAGTCTTCAATGCATCTTTGTATGTACGTTATCACAAGTTCTGATTACTTTTCTCTCACAAAAAACAGTTTTAAGAGGATAAGTAATGTCATCAAATCAGTTCTTTTAATATTTAATATAAGAGTATTATTCAAAGTCAAATTATTTTGTGTTTGTTTCTAAATCTTGATTTCATACTACCATTTTTTCCAAAATCTTCTTGACTAAAGTTATCGTTTACCCTCTCTTGCTCGTTAGATCTGGGTTTTCATCATATTCCTCCTGAGAAGAAAAACATCTCATTTCCCTCACCAATTCACAGCCAATCTTATCATAGCACAGGTAAGCAATGAAGTGTATATTTTTCCAAATGTTTTTACTGTAAACTTAAAATATGTGACATATTTCATGTGATTTTTTATGTGTGTGTTCCTGCTCTCAAAATAGCTCTAAAACTGGTCAAACACCCAACTTTCACTTAGGACACAGCACTATACCTAAGCCTAAACCTAAACCTTAAAGCCTAAACCAGCATTGTCATAAAGAAGGAAGGGCAGCCGAAATCGGCTGCCTAGCAGAGCCAGGGTAATAGTTAGAGCGCCTTAAGCACCATACATGGTGGATATGTGCGCGACATAAATATCCAATATTATTATTGTTAGTTTTTCTCAAGATCAAGATTTCAGGAATCCATCCTTCAAAAAGAGAAAATCTCCATAAAATTTTGTTGGGGGATGTAGGACCATGAATAGTAGTAGTGGTGGTTATTTTACCTGACTGCTAAGAAAGAAAAATGCTTGTTAGTTAGCAACCAGAGGACTGACGGCTTTAGGTCCTCTCCGAGGGACCTGGTAATGAGGATTAATGCCTTACCCAAGGACAATAGTGCACCGCCTTGGTTTCGAACCCGGGTTGCCGGATTACGAGACCACTGCTCTACTGACTGATCTATCGCGTGAGAAATCATTTCCCACATAAATCCTACTACCGGTACACATCCCAAGGCCTAATAAGGGAGAGGAATGCAGAATTTGGTTCCCTGGAATATGGAATATAACATTTTTAACAGTGACAAAGCCTTTATCCCCCTCTAAGTGGAGTTAAATATAAAGTTGAGTTCTGGTCATGCAATTGTATTGTGAAAGAAACGTTGTGGAATCGATCAAAAAAGGTTGATCATCTAGCATATAAGTATTGGTGTGTACTGCAAGGGTCTGGCATCATCAAAATGATAAGAATTTGGCCCAGTCTTGGTAAAGTTACAAGCACTGTATACAGAAAGATGTACATGGGAGTATGGGACGACACGAACATGTGGCATAAAAATCTGTCCCGATTTGTATGATGTTGCATGCCATATTTAGAATATTAAGGCATTTGTAGTACCATTTATTATCTGATGTTCTTCCACACTTGCATAATACAATGATAACGCTCACAAATTATTTTTCACCTTTTCCAAGAACTCAATCTTCTCTTTAACAGGTGGGGAAAAAGTCACTTATAGTCCCCCCCCCCCCCCAAACCAACATTTGTTCTCATTTCAATATTCTTTCATTTGTTTCCCAGGCGCTAGCAGCATTTGGTGTGATCCTCTGCCACACGGTGACCTTCAACACATACTGGGGTAAGCTGGTTCACTTCATCATCATGCTGACCGGTGTGTTTGGCGCTCGCTGCTGGACGGCCATGGTGGCGCTTGCCCTCTTCCTGCTTCGCTACCGTAGCACCTGCTTCGTCATCAAGCACCGCTTCTGGTTCTATTTCTATGGATGGGGGTGAGTTGTAGGAACGATAATGACAATGATGATGACAGCGATAATGAAAATAATAATTGCATTGTCTACTCTTTGTATTATGACCGTGTTTTCCTATCTGTGTCATGTAAAGTACTGTCTTGTCCCGTTCTCTTCTCTGTTGGCATCCCCCCTTTTTCCCCTATTTTGTAGTTCCTTTTGTAGTTGCAAACTTGTTAATTTAGTTACTCATTATTCCTAAGTATCATTTGAGGTGTTCACACTTGTACATGCATTGCTTTTTAGTGGACCCCTCTGTTTCCGATATGTATTCTTAAATTGTTGTAAATGTTTATAATTGATTTGTAATGTTTTGTTGGAAATATTAATAAAATTGAATTGAATGTTACCAACAATAATAATGATGATCATGATATTGATAATGTTAATAATATTAATAATGAATAATAGTGATAGTGATAATGATGATAAAAAACAACATTATTGTTATTACTATTGATTTACCGTTTAGTGTTTATATCCTCTGCACAATGTGCGTAAGGTGCTCCTTTATTAACCCCCTCCTAAGCTAGACTGCTGATTCCAATGCTCTCTGCATTCAATCCTTGAAATGGCTGGAGAATATTTTGTTTCTATTCAATTTAACTCATTTTTCATACAGCTCATACAGGAGACTGTTTGCGGAATGCTGAAGAGCATTGCCTGTATTTCAATGCTCTTAGTTGCTCGGTACAACATGAAAGATGATTTTTTTTTTTTTTTTGGGGGGGGGTGAAAATGAAATAGTTCTGAAGAGATTTTGAGGGCATTTTATCGGAGCCCAAACAAATCATTAGACTGTTTATTCCACAACGAAGGCCCTGCATGAGCAAAGGTTCCCCCTCACTTAGTATTGAGCTTAAGATGAACAAGAAGTTTTGTACTTCTTTTGCTCAGACAATATCAAATTCACTGAAACTTGTAAATGAGAATATATTTTGAATTTCTAATTTTGAAATGACATAAGTGTGATAGCATTGACGTAATGTTATTTTATTTTTATATTTTTTCTCTTTTCAGTATTCCTGTGATGACTGTGGGTATCCTTGTTACTGTGATACCATTAGATGATGCTGAGGTGGATGTCTTATATGAGATCGAAAATCCACAGGTAACATCTCTTATACCAATCTAAGAACTTTAATAGACTAGGACCCAAAATCACTGTTAAAATGCATTTTTACCACATGATGCATATTATGGGATAGAGGTACAGGTGTATATGTTCTATGTTTTGTGTGTAATGGCTAAAAGTTAAAGATTCTGGGATCCTTCGTTGTCTAATGAACTAGTTACAAATGATACATGAATTTGATATCTGTTGGGTGTTTAGGATAGAAGAGGGTGCAATTATATGAAATATTTATACCATCAGTCTGGGGTTAGTCAACAGTCAACTTACCTTTCAATAAATATTGCTCTCGTTGTTTGAACATATTTATGTTTATTGCATATTTATGCCAGTTGCCTTGTCAAATCATAACCTCTATATATCTGTCTCTCTCTCTCTCTCTCTATCTCTATCTCTCTTTCTCTCTCTCTTTCTCTCTCTCTCTCTCTCTCTCTCTTCCTCTATCTCTATCTCTCTCTGTCTTTATCACTCTCTATCTCACTCCCTTTCTATCTATATCTCCAGCTCGTAGCCAGCATCATCATCCTCATGCTCAACTTGGTGGTGTCTCTGGTATCCCTGATCGGATTGCATCGATGCGACCGGTTCCGTCAGCAGGGTTACCAGCCGATCCTAGGCAATGACTCCGAGGAAGATGAGAATGAGAGCAGAACCACAGTCAGTCTCAGCAAGTCAAAGCAAAACGTTGACAAAGGAGGTATAAAAGTGTTTGATTTTGCTAAATTTTTGTTAGTGATAATAATTATTTTATAATGTCCGTATGCGCCTCAAGGGGCTGGATATTATGATCCTACGATAAAAAATGACGGTGAAATCTTTATATGAAGACTGCTCAAGGGAGACAAGAAAAGCGGTCTTTATGAGCAGGTGGTCTATATGTACAGGTTTTGATAGGAAACTGCTCAAGGGAAACAAAAAATGTCATCTTTATATAGTCTTTCGATACAGGTAGTCGCTATAAAAAAGCATGTTTTACTGTAGCTTAAGCTCCGGCAACCGTAATCAGTGCATTGTGTATTTCAAGAAAATTAATCTTGCCAGGTACCAATTTAACCTCTGGTTGGAGAGACACAACCTTATGTTAAATGCCTTGTCTATGGACTCCTTGGATTTGATTCTTTCCATGGACCTTTTTCATTAAAATGTTGCCAATTTGATCGGGGGATAGAAAATCCTTATCCTTGACTACCTGGTCTTTTCACGCAACACTTCTGATAACTTGCGTACACCCTGTACAATATTGTTTTCCTCTCATTATTCTCTCCATGGATTTTATTTATTTCCATTGACCTTTTTTGTTTAAATATTGCCCATTTGAAAAGAAATCCCTATCCTTGACATCTGTCTTTTCTAATCTCATTTGTTCTTTCAGGCGCTACCCCAAGTGACTCTCCCGCGCCCCCAGGCAACGATTCCCCATCATCATCCTCCTCCTCCTCCTCATCGTGTCACGTCGGCGACATCGAGGACCTCCCGAGCCTGAACGCCGCCATCAACCGTCAGATGTGCGGCCGCAACTTTGGCTGTTCCCGCGTCCAGAGCAGCGAGTGCCGTCGCCTGCTGCTGAGGAGGAGCATGAGGGACATGAGCAGGCAGGAGGAGGAGGATGCGGTGATGCTGAACGAGGCAGAGAGACACCAGCTTGGTCGCCACATCCTGCTCCTCTACTTCCTCGTACTCTCCATGCTTGTGGTAAGTTCACTCAATATTATCGTGATGAATTTGGTCACAATTCAGCCACCTTTCTTACACATTTGCTTCTTTTTGGTACGCTGTTCCTTGTAATAACAATGTTATTTTTTAATACTCCTTAGACTGTGTTTTTGTGTTTCTAGTTTTGCAGTCAAACAGTGATCTTCTAAGAATCGTCCTTCCTAAAATTCTAGATTTTCATACAAATCCTTTATTTCGTAAATTGATCAATGTGAGCTCTTGAGCTGTATGTTTGATGCAGATTTATGATAATATCAAATTTAAAAACTATGATGTTGTGACAATGGCTGTTTTGTTCTCCCTCTCTCTCTCTCTCTCTCTCTCTTTCTGTCATTCTGTCTGCTTGTCCGTCTTTCTCTCTCTCTCTCTCTCTGTTTGTCTGTCTCTCTGTCTTCTATCTACCTGCCTGTCTCTTTCTCTCACACTCTCTTTCTCTCTTTCTATCTCTATTTCTCTCACTCTCTCTGCCTTTCTCTCTATCTATCTATCTATCTATCTATCTATCTATCTATCTATATATATATATATATATATATCTCCCTCCCTCCCTCTCTCCCTCTCTCCCTCTCTCTCAATGCAGGCTGTGTCATTGTGCTTCTGGAAGCTGATTGGTTCTAGCCAGTCAGGGATCTTCTTGGAATTGTCATTCCTTGACTGCATCCTCAATTATGGACAGGGTTTCATGGTGCTGGCCATCTTTGGCTTCGACACAGAGAACGTCATCATGCCGGTCGTCAGATTGTAAGTAAACTCTAATAGAATAACCGTTCCCTTTCCCCAAGTACCACTACTTCTCTCCCTTTCCACGTTCTTTCCTTCTTGTTCGTCCTCCATTTGTCTTCTATCCCTCTCACTGACTTACCGTATTTGCCGGCGTAAAGGCCGCAGTATTTTTGGGAGAGAAAATATCAAAAAGTCGGGGTGCGGCCTATGCGGCGAAAGAGTAAAAAAAAAAATTGCATGTCATAACCATGAAACACAGCACAAATTTGTACATATGGGACAACAATGAAAGGTGATGGACATTTCTAGAATAACTGTCTAGAATAACACATGTCTTACCGACAATTATGTGTTATATTTTTTAAATGAAGGGCAAAGTTTTGCCAATCTCTTAAATAAAATTCATAACTTACCAACCAAACTCTACTGGTAGATCTAGATTTAAGTTTTTGCCGTCGATCGCGCGAGCTAAGCCTATGGCGCAATACACAAGAGAGAGGCCCAATGTGTACATTAGAGAAAACTGTAGGGGACTGGATTAGTGCTGGATGGCCGAGCGGTCTAAGGCAGTGTTTTTAGTCACATCAACATTTGTACGCAAGAGTTCAAATCCCATGATCGACAAAAGTTTTTGTTTTTTGTTTTAATGTAAAAATCAGGGTTGCGGCCTATGCAGCGCTGCGGCCTTATCGGCGGCGAATACGGTACTTCAAACCCCACTGTACTACTTATAGCTACTTGCGCCCTCTTTATAGCAAACAATGCCTAATCGGTGACCATTGGTCCCCCATGATCCATTTTTCTTATGTTAACGGAGAGCTGATTTGATGAGATAACCACCTGTCAGTGACCTTGCATGGAGGTCTAATCCCCCTGGCCAAACTAGTACAGAGGGGCTTTAAATGTAATAATCGTTCCTTTCCCCCAACTACCTTTCTCTCCCTTTTCACGTTCTTTCCTTCTTGTTTGTCTTTCATTTGTATTTGTATTATATTTGTATCTCTCTCACTGACTTACTTAAATTTCAAATTTTACAGTGACTAACAACATTTCCAGTGGCTTTTTCTAACAAACACATCTTGTTCCAAATTTGTATGTTTTAATTTTTTTTATTATGCACAATCACCAAAATACTTTTGAACTTTTGTTATTTGCTATTTCTAACACGCAATAATAAAAGTATGCTGGGTTTTATAAAGAAAAGAGAAGAAGCGGTGAGGGGGTGGTTGCGGCGCAAACCCATTTAATGTTAAAGGCACCCCTGTATTAAAAATTGTTTGTAGTGGCCACTTCACTGTCTATGATAAAATACTTTTTCCTTGCAGTTACAAAGACGATCCAATATCTAATGCAAATATTTCTAACAGGCAGTAGAATCTAAATTTTAGTGGTGATTGGCTGATTTTGATGTATACCCCAGCTTCGGGGATTCTTTCTAGTAAATTTCTAACACATTTTTGTGTGTTTTTGCACAACTTTTCCTTTTTTATTTACATCTTTAAACAAATAATTGATTATCAGGATGACGAGATGCAGTAAGCCTTTCAAGAAAAGGTATTTGAAAGAAAGCAAAGCTGTTTGCGATGTTTTTTATTTTATTTGATGTCATGCCTGGCTTTGCTTTGCTTTAATATGATATTTATTCTAATTTGAACATTGTTGGCGGAGTATTTATACATGTATATGGAAAACTCACATACAAGCTCCTTATCTCATAACTTCCCCTGAGAAACATAAGGATGTTAATGCTCTCTGAGTTAATGCCCTTCTAACGCTCATCACAATAATACAGTTAAACCTGTCTTAGCAGGAACCTCTATAATACAGTTTACAACTAAATTATTCATGCCCTTATCAAGTTGTGTACCGTATATAACGGTGTATAAACCGCACTTTTTTGCCGCCGAAAAAATTTCAAAGTCGGGGGTGCGAATTATACACGGTACACCAAAAAAAAAAAAAAAAAATCCATTTTTTTTTTTTAAGTTTCAATTTATGCCCCTCCACCTGGCGCTATGCCTGGCAATGTCTCCCAATGTCTCCCAGCTCGGTAATCGGTGTGTTGACTCACCACTCGGAAACTAGAACAACACTCAAATTTGTATGTCATCTTGGTTTGAAAGTAATCTTTCTGATAGATCTCAATATGTAGTTTATAATAATAATTCCTCCAATTTTTCTTCTATTACATGGTGTACCACAAGGTTCTATCCTAGGTCCCTACTGTTTTTTAATTTACAGTACCGTAATGATCTTACACAAACAAAAAAAAAAATCTCGGCAAAAAAAAAAAGTTTTTTTTTTTTTTTTTTTTTTTTTAAGGGCGAAAAAGAGGGGTGCGGTTAATACACGAGGGTGGTTTATACAACGTTATTTACGGTAATTTTGTAAGTATGTGAAAAAATGATTTGTCCCGATTTACTTTTTTCTTGAGAATGTGACGTAATAATGCTCACACCTAGAAATATTCAACAAAGACCCAACCGGTAATTTAATTTTTTTTTTTTTTAAACATGAAATTTACAAGGGGTATGAATAATTAAGTCGTTAACTGTACATGTAAAGGCCACCTGTTGTCTATAGTGGTCTCCCATATTGCTTCCCTCCAGAAGGAAATGTGTGTTGAAGAACCTGTCTGGAAAGGCCACCTGTTTTGTGTTTCCCTTGAGTGGCCTTAGTAAACAGGTTTGACTGTATATTGAAAACCAGTACACAGGTCTCCTTATTGAGTCAGAAGGATGTTAATGCTATATGAAAACATACACTTTCTTTCCGACTCTTAGCAGACAATATTTATTTATAACAAACACACTTATTTATTTAATTAGAGTGTGCAAAGCTATTTATAACTTTAAAAGGGAGAAGGAAAATGTATCACCTCTGTATAGTTGGTATGCTGTGATAGAGCTCAAAACAAAGTGCCATTGATATTTGTAATCACATTTCACTTTAAGGTTGTGTTTTTTTGCACTTGTTATGTTGCTTTGTTTTGTTTTATAGTTTGAAGGGTATTTTTTTAGATATGCATTCACCAAACACTTAGTTTGAGTTCCTAGTTCTTATGTGATTGTTTTTTTCTTGTCTCAATTTTGTTTGGTCTTTTTTTTCCTTGCACCTGCTTGTAGTTTTATGGTTAAACAGTGGTAGTAATCAACAGAGATTTTATAGAGCTTAAAGGCACACTGCCATACTTGTACCTACTTGCTCCCTCTATATAGAAAACTTCCCCAATCGGTGCCTGTTGGTCCCCCATGATCCTCTTTTTCTTATGTTAAATGAGAGCTGAGTTAATGAGATAGCCACCTGTCACAGTGACCTCGATGGCTCTCTGTGTGGTCTAATCCCTTCTGGCCCAGTAGTGGTGACGGTCTTTAATGTATGTCTGTATTAATTCACAAGCAGCAATCTTACTTTTCATGTAAATAAGTAAAACTTGAAATAAAATAATTTGATTAGTTTTAATAGGATGTTAAATTTTAAAACTATGACAGATGCAATGAACATTTTACCCCTCTCCCAAAGCTAAATGATTGAAAACGTGGAAAGTGGAAATATTACAAGTAAAGTTACAAAGTCAGTGACAAATACAAATATATACTGCTTAATAGTTCCTGGTATTTTTCTTTGCTGCAAAATACATCAACTCCTTTGATAGTAGTTGATAGGGATTCAGGTATTTATACTGCATCAAGTTGCCATTTAAGTATCATTTTCCTTTGCTACAAAATATACTGTCTCCTGTGTTAGTATATAAATAGGATTCAAGTAATTTACTGTATAAAATTACCATATTTCAGATGTAACATTTGCATTTGCTACAAAAACTTTAGTTCTAATAGTAGATGAAAATAATTATTCAGCCACTTTTCTGCATATATTCCACATATTTCAAATGAAACACTTACCCTTGCCACAAAATACATCATCTCGCATATATATTAGTAGATGAAAATCATGAAGGCGTACACGTAGCTACTTCTTTTAATATTTATCCATTGTATTATTCTCATTAGACACTTGAGCAGATAAGCTAAATACATATAGCCATAAGTGATCCAGTTCCATTCAAAGTAGGCCTAGTTTTACTAACCAAAAATTAGCTTTGTATGCACAATTACACCTCCCCCCGCCCAAATACCCATACCGGTACTGTACCTGTATCTAAACCTGTATTTATGCTACGGTCTCAAAGGTTCGTACGAACAATAATTTCGTACGAATCTCCCTGTTTTTCCATTGTCTTCCCGAATTTCCATTGTCTGAAAATCGTTCGTACAGCATTCGTAGCCGTTCGTAATGGCATTTGTGACCGAGGCTTTAGTTATCCCACAAAATGATTGATCAATTTCCTTGTGCCCATCATTTTCACTTTCATCTTCATTATTAACCCCGTCAAAAAAAAAGTTTGGAAACTCAGGTTTGATCAACGATATCTCCCTTATCATGGGATAATTATTGCTTTATTATTTTGTTACACTAGAAAGTATGTTTATTCCTCTTTGAAACGATGCC
Source organism: Strongylocentrotus droebachiensis (assembly GCA_035222895.1). Lineage (NCBI taxonomy): Eukaryota > Metazoa > Echinodermata > Echinoidea > Camarodonta > Strongylocentrotidae > Strongylocentrotus > Strongylocentrotus droebachiensis. The sequence continues at coordinate 27,592 of JAVYIG010010742.1, forward strand.
ATGTTTGTTATGATTTCGCAATCATGGAATGAGCAGTACATCAGAGTTGTGAATGCCATAGGATAGTTTGGTGACCCAACATTTGCTTCTGTGACTATTGTTCCTGTTGCTGTTATTGGCGATGTTGTTATTGTTGTTGTTTAAAAATTGGCACCTTGAAAAAGTGATATTCATTTGCCACATTCAACTCAGGTGATGTAAATGGTTACCTGGCAGGAATTAATTCTTTGAAATGCTAGAGCGCCGTAATGGCAGCACAGCTAAAGCCGGGGTAATAATTTCCAAATTTGTTAAGGTGCCTTGAGCATCCCTTGGGCTGGATATGTGCACATTATAAATTTTGTTATTATTATTGTTTATTATTATCCTGTGTGCCAGTTGCTGACAGGAGTCAGAAGTTACAAATGGTCATTGTAGTGTGGCCAAGGGAGGTAGTAAGGGATCAGTAATAAGCAAATATAGTTTTAAATCCTATAGATAAAAGTGATACTACCTCCTGTTGTTGTTTTTGATGTTTTTTAGTTTATTAAATTGGCACCTTGAAAAAGTGATATCCTGTGTGCCAGTTGCTATTAAATGGGAGTCAGAAGTTACAATTGGTTGTTGTAATGTGGCCAAGGGAGTTAGTAAGGGATTATAACTAAGTAAATATAATTTCAGGTCCTCTAGATAAAAGTGATGCTGTGTATATTTAAGAACCTGTGGATTTGTAGAATAAAGAATTTAGTTATCGCGCATGGTTTTATCTTGTCAACAATATAGAGTTCAGTTTAAGGTAGGTTTGAGTTTGGGTCTAATTCTAGTGTTGACTTTTAGTGTTTGGTCCATATTTGAGGTAGTGCAGTTCATTAGTTTTTATGGTGGAGCACTTTTCACAGGAGCATGGATTGTACATTACTACATTTAGTGGTGATAATAATATTAACTTAATCATTTTTATGTTTACATTTAATTGAGTGATGGGTTTTTGGTATGAGTAGATGAATGGAATATATTCATAACTTTGGTAATCATTAGTCTAAAAAACCCTCTGTTTTTTCATAGTTTTCCTTTTTTTTTCTCTTTCATTTTTACTGACACATTACAACATTTTGTCTTTATTTCATCATGGTTTATGGAAGTTTAGAAATTTATAACTTTATGGGGATACCTGTTTTCAATTGGTTATTTGGCCATTTGGCCCGGGTTTCGGTGTTGAATTATGAAGTAAGATCCAGGCTTGATAGTTCATTCTGGAATACTTCTTGGCAGTTCTGCTATGAGTGTTTTATCCATGGGTGGTGTACCATTCTTTTTCTTCTATTTATTTATACCCTTTTTAAATGTAAAGTTCTAAGAAATTCAAAACATAAGTTTATCCAAAAGAAATACGAATTGTGGATGTGCTCACACAAGTTTGTAAGAATGAAGAGGTAATTTACTCATGTAATAGTATAGAGATTTCATATGAGTGTGGTAGATTTATTTACAGATTTTATTTTTCAAGATTAATTACTCAGACATGTCCTCACATACAAATGCCTCTTCTTCGGTTCCTTAGAAGAGTGTTTATATGTAGGTTTGAATTGAGAAAATTTGTTTTTTAGTTATCTTCACCTTTCAAGTGATTATCACATGTGTGCGACCTAAATGTTCATAATCATAAACGCATAGTAGTCAATTTATTTTTAAAATGCCTTTCATACAAATTTCATAAATAAATGCAGCCACAATATGAATCTGTATGCTTCATTCCATGAAAAAAACTTCTCATGCTGTTATATATCAATTCAATCATTAAATAATGCCAGCAAAGAGAATGATTCAACTGCATGCACAGAGCTGCCAACTAGTACGGATTTCCCGTAATTGGTACGGAAATTAACGACCATTACAGAATGTTGTTTAAAATTACGGATTTAAAAAAAAAAAAAAAAAAAAAAATTATATTTATATATTTATTATTATTATATTTATATTTATATTTTTTTCCCCCCATTTTTCCTGGAAGACTGTGTTGTGATGATATGAAACTCATTATTTAACAACTTTGTGTGAGTAAAATTTCAGATAATCATGTGTCTGTGCAATGTTAGTGTGCCGTTTTTATTAGAGTCATAGCGCCGCATAGGAAATTACTGATTTATACCCAAAATTACTGATTTTGAGCCTTGCGATTACTGATTTTCTGTTCTGGAGGTTGGCAGCTCTGCATGCATCTCAATGCAGTTCCATGAATGCATGGAGTTTCTTTGAAATGAATAAATGATGTGCTGTTGATAGCAGGACAATATTAATGCCAAGATATCCACTTATGACTTCTCTCTTTATCTCTCTCTCTAATCTCTCTCTCCAATCTTCTGTTTTCCCGCATCTTTTTTCCTTTGTATCCAACTTTCGTTTTTGTTCTCTTTCTCCTTTCTCTTTCCCCAACTCTCTCTCAACCCCTCTGTCTCTTCACTCACCACTCTCATTCGTTCTCTCTACTCTCTCTCTCTCTCTTCTCTATACTCTCTCTCTCTTCTCTATCCTCTCTCTCTCTCTCTTCTCCATCCTCTCTCCCTCTATCTCTCTCTCTCTCTCACACACACACACCATCACCACCTCTACCTCTCTATATCTTCATCTTTATCTCCTCTTTCCTCTCTCTCTCTCTCTCTCTCCCTCTCTTTTGTATCCCTTTTCTCTCTCTCTCTCTCCCTCTATCTCTCCCTCTATCTCTCCCTCGCTCTCCCTCTATGTTTCTATCTCTCTCTCTCCCTCTCTCTTTCTCTCTCTCTCTCTCTCCCCTCTCTCTCTCTCTCCTCCTCTCTCTCTCCTCCTCCCTCTCTCCTCCTCCCTCTCTCCTCACATCCTGTATTCTGTGTGAGTAGGGTAAGGAGATGTATCTATGGGACTGAGAAGGTCCACCTCCCCCGCCGTGACTCCCTCAGTCCAGAGGTCATGCAGACGTGTGAACAGTTCAAGACCCATCATCTTGCTAGGTGCCGAGACGTCATTGTCACAGATCGAAAGTAAGTCTTCACCATTCCTTCTCCTCACATGGAAGACTGTAAATGGATTGGCACCAAACTATTTACAAAACCTTGTTATGCCTCATACACCAGCTCGTAGTCTAAGATCATCACACCAGCATCTTCTTAAGATCCCCAAGACATAGGTAGCCTGTGGTGAAAGGGCCTTTTTAGCTGCAGCACCTTCTCTTTGGAATAATTTACCATTTAATTTTAATATCATAACTTCCTTACAGACCTTTAAATCCATACTGAAACCTTATCTTGTTTAACATTACCTGTACTTGGCACTATGACACTCGTCCAAACTCTCTCATTCTTTCTATTTTTCTTATGCGCCTCGGAATAGCATTGTCTAGATAGACAGCGCTATATTAATGCCTATTTTTATTATTATTATTATTTTTAGATACATTTTTTCTATCTTTTTCGTAATTAAACTATAGCCTTGAACAACGTTTTTCAAACGTAACATACAATCAAATTTGTTTGAAAAGTCTTATATCACATCCAAACGTACGAATTCCCTGTACCTGTTTCAATGACTTGAGTTCAGACATCTTCCTCAGTTTTTTAAGAGATTATTTAGTAGTAGCTTATTGATCTATTTGCCAATCATTAGCTTGTCAGAGAAATGAAATATTGATCTTTTTTTTAACTATGGCAGCGAAGTGAATTTTTTAACAAATATTGATGCTTTGAATTGTCAAGTATACCTGGAAATCAAAGAAAACTCTTTTTCCAGTCGGAGAATATTCATGGAATTTTATTTGTCCAAAGAAGAAAGAATCAGTGTCTTATCTTTTGTTTTGTGTCCATGAGGAAAAGATATTTTGAAGACATTTAGACTGGAAATAAGTTCAAATAATCATCCTAGAACTTAGGATTTTCATCAGAGAAATGAGGACATTTTGTTGGGAACCCTAAATTTGGTTTATATACTGATATCATATCATTTTGTGTTTGTTTCTTTTCAATTCAATTCAATTCAAGGTTTATTGAAAAATATTTGCAGCTGTTGGTGGCTGAATTGTGATATAGTTCACAGATAAAAACATGCAAAATTACAAAATATACATATCAACTACAACTAACATAGATTGGCATAAATTAAAAATGAAATATAAAATATATGAACAGAAAACCAAAGAGTTCAAATGTGAGTTTCAGAAAAATGGGTTGTTTAAATTACATCAGGAGTTTAGCGATTATTAGAAACCATTGTAAACATTGTAAACATCTTTCCCCTCAGATATCACTTGCGAACCTACAAGAAAGTCTTCCGCGGCTTGGACCTTGTGGATTGGCTACTGGAAGTGGGTCTTGCGGTGGGTCGCAGCGAGGCTACCAACTATGCAACACGCCTTCTGATTGGACGAATTCTGGAACACACCCACCAAGAACATCATTTCCATGACAACGGGCTCTTCTTTCGATTTGTGGAGGATGAAGAGGAAGGGGGAGGAGGAAGCGGAGAAGGGGAAGAGAATGGCAATGACAATACTAGTGATCTCATGGAAGATTCTTCTTCTCCGAGGGCTGTAATGTCATGATAACGGATGCGTTCCATATGAGATGCTAATACCAAAGACAAATTTCATGATTGACATACATATCCATAGAGGAACATGCAAGAATGAGGGGGAAAGAGGATGTATGAAAAGGAAAGTTTATGGAGGAGGAGAATGACAATTGCAATAACAATGATCTTATGAAAGTTGCCAAGAACTGTATTGTCATGACAACGGATGCGTTCCACCCGAGATACCAACATCACAGACTGTTGTTATTGTTTGCATATTTATTTCAGTAAGATGAAGGACAGATAGAGGGAGAAGAGAACAGCAAGAACAAAGAGCTCTTGAAAGGTCAACAAGACTCTGGTGTCATGACAAGAGATTAAAGATGTGAAGTGTTAACATTTTTATAGTTTACATACTTTATCCATTAAAGTTTGAGGATTTGAGAGGAGATAAGGGGATAGAAGTAGCAAGAATCCAAGAAGTTCTTTTGAAGAATCAAAGCCCAACAGCATTTAACCTGAACGAATACGCTTCCACCATCGACTCTGATGTTTCTGGAGCATGCATTCTGCTTTAGCTGCTCTTGAGCACAACCGAACGAGGGCTTCCCCCACAACTGACTGCAGCAAAATAATGCACCCCTTTTAATATACATGCATGGGCCTTCCGTTCCACTGTTTCAGTAAAACCAGTACCGTAATTAACGGTGTATTAACCGCACCTTTTTGCCGCCGAAAAAAATTCAAAGTCGGGGGGTGCGGCTTATACACGGTACACCCAAAAAAAAAAAAAAAAAACTAGAACAACACTCAAATTTATCAGTCATCTTGGTTTGAAAGTAATCTTTCTGATAGATCTCAATATGTAGTTTATAATAATAATTCCTCCAATTTTTCTTCTATTATATGGTGTACCACAAGGTTCTATCCTAGGTCCCCTACTGTTTTTTAATTTACATTAATGATCTTACACAAAAAAAAAAAAAATCTCTGCAATTTTTTTTTTTTTTTTTTTTAAGGGCGAAAAAGAGGGGCGCGGTCAATACACGAAGGCGGTTTATACAACGTTAATTACGGTATATCAATTTTCTAGAAATTTTACCCGACTGCTAAGAAAGCATAAATGCTTGTAAGTAAGCAACCAGATGGCCGATGACTTTAGGTCCTCTCTGAGGGACCTGGTAATGAGGATTAATGCCTTACCAAAATGCACTAGCGCATCGACTTGGTTTCGAACAAGGGGCACCATCCGGTCGACCACTGCTCGACCGACTGAGCTATCGCGCTTCCTGTAGTAATAAAAGAAACGGGGTCCCTTTGTTTCATTTACCTCTTTAAAAAAGAGAATAGCTTGGCCATTTACTTGTTAAGTCATATTATATAAGTGAAGGAGAAAAGAAGAAATTGTATAAAACATGTAAGTATTAAAAGAAGAACACCTTTTTTTTTACACGTGTGCTATGTACACTAACTCAAAGTAAAAACTTTTAGCGCAAATGGCCTTCGGGTCAGATGTGATGCAATATTTGTTTTTTTGCAATTTATTTTAATGTCTGAAAATAAAAGATTCATAGACAGTGCGGTTTCTTACCAGGGGGTGTTTCACAAAAATCCTAAGTGAAACTTAACTCTAAGTTGGACTAATAAAATTATGGAGAGCCATTTGAAGCCTTAAAATAAAATATATTCAAAGGTGAAAATTAAGAGTATTTCAGACTTTTTATAAATTCCACTTCAAGAAAACGATATCTCCTTGATAATATAAAATATAAAAGATTTGAGTCAACATTTTATGCCTTTAAAAAAAACTTTTACAAAATATTTGTATAGACGCTAACGGCTTTCCATAATTTTTAAGTCCAACTTAAAGATAAGTTCAACTTAGGATCTTTGTGAAACACCCCTGAGGAGAAACTTCAATTTGTACCAAAGAGTAGACAGTATAGTAATAATATACATGTACATCAGTAGGGCGTTAACAGTCTGACATCTGAGGCAATAGAAGAGGATGTCCAGACTGGTTTCGATACAGAGGGTAGATATAATTTTACTATTGCCTTAAAATGTTATGCCTCTTATTTATTTTGTAAAATGATGACTTTTATCCTTTCATTTGATAAATCGCCCTCATCTTAAAGTTCATAGCCCTAGAGTCGACTGACAAAGTCAGGATTAGATAATCAACCAACCTGTAATTAGCCTTTTCTATTGACCGTAATTACTTTCTAATGAATGGTTAGTTGTTAGGAAATCTAATTGCCTTGTCACTTATCCATTCATTAGGATCTAACATGTGTAAGTCATTGTTCTACATTTTATATTATTTTATATTATTTAATATTTATAGTATTATTGATAGATAATTCAGTTAATTGTGACTGTAGTATTGTCAAGTTAAAAGGATTATTTGTGCAAAGGGGATGTTGAAACTCTGTGTGTGCAAGTTTTTTGTTAATTAATGGGATCATCAGTTAGATAAAATAGAATATAATATTAACAATGGTGCCTTTTATCAACTCCATCCCTTCACGATCATTTGTGTGCTTACATTTTTGTGTGAATAGATTTCATCAACTTGTCCACTATATTAAGGTCATGTACAGTTTTGATAAGCCTTCAAAAAACAATTAAGATTTCTTTGGTATTCAGATGATGAATAACAAGATATTAGTTGTACAAAGCTGCTGTTAAGTTATTTTTCCTCATCTAATGGAATATGAAACAAATGAGAGGTTACAAATAATTTAAATGTCTGGCCTGGCACATCAAATCCAGCAGCAGCAGTTTGCTTCAGACACATGTATAAAAACCTACAAGGTCTACGTTTCTGCTTTTGTATTGAAATACACCATGCGAAACGTTGAGGTTGCTGTGTGGGGAGCTGTCAGGGTAGAAGGATCTTAGCATAGAGCACTATATAGCCATGATCTGGGCTCTGTTTCATAAAAACAATAACTGTTATAAGGTAATGAAATCGTAGCATCTGATGGTCTGAGAGCTAATTTGTCATAGAATTATAGCATTTGTAATTGTTTTTTTAATGAAACGTGGTCCTGGTACGGGTTTCACAAAGATCCTAAGTTGGACTTAACAATTATGGAAAGCCATTGGTATCTTTGAAAATATTTTTGTAAAAGTTATTTTAAAAGGCATAAAATGTTGATTCAAATCCTTCATGTTTTCTGTTGTCAAGGAGATTTCATGCTCCTGATGTGGAATTTATGAAAAGTCTAAAATACTTCAAATTTGCTTTTGAATGTATTTCATTATAAGGCTACAAATGGCTCTCCATAATATTCAAGTCCAACTTAGAGTTAAGTTCGACTTGGAATCTTTCTGAAACACCCCCCTGGTGTTCTTTTCAGCTATTTACACAAAGTTCATCAGAGATCATTGATGAAGCATCAATTACCTTTCACATTTATCTTTCAATACAAGTAGGACAATGTGAGACAACACATCGTTCCAAATTTCTTTATGCTATCAAAACTGTATGTGGACTTTCATAATATAATTTAATGAGGTGATTCATTACAACTTTGGAAAATCTGTGTTATATATCATTGTATCATATATTAATTTCATATTTAATCTTGCTTACCACATGTGCATTAATTGTTTATTAATTTTGTTTCAGACTAGTGCTCAGAGAATTGTCGAACCAAAAAACAGATATGTGTGCATAAAACTAGAAAAATTTGTGAAAAAGTAAAATTTTCTAAAACTGTGTTGCCATAAAGTGATAGAATCAAAACACAGATTTTTATGTAGTTCGCAAGGGCTTTGTATTCCATATATGTAAGAAGTAAACATTGAACTTTAAATGATCCCCATCAACTGCTGAAGTGAATGATGGATAAACTACTTAAAGGGATTGTTTAACAATGTTAAATCTGAGATACACGGTCCTACATGTTACCAGTGTCTGTGATATGGTGTAAAGGTATTGAAGCCCTAAAAAAATTGCGCTTCAAAATATCAAGAAGTGCCTCAAAAAAGTAAAAATCTTTGAGTGACCGGTTTTACCATACTCGTTTTCCCCAAATAGACTGTAGTGTTATGAAAACCGTTCAGCGAACGGTTTTCAAAATTTGTAATTCCAATCATTAATATCTTGATAATCAGACAGGCGATAGGCTTGTAAAAGTCATGGAGTTCCTGACTGACCTAAAGGTTTATAACTATCATTGCAGCATGAGCTAAATCAAGGATTATTTCTAAAGGATCTAAGACAAAGTTACCGGATCCCTTTAAAGTGTACCACTAATCTGAAAAGATGAAGTATTACATTAAACCCTGTGTATGGGGCTCGCACAGAACGCAAGTAGGATTTGGGTTCTGTGCGAGCCCTAATCTATGCGAATACATAAGCGTGTGTTAACTAGTCTAACTTTCATCAGTTGGGGATAATGATAACATGTAGTTTTTAGCTTCTACCAACCTTAAATTTGTTATGCAAGCTTTCGTCCACTCCTGTGGACTTTCTCAAGCTAAGTGATCAGTTTGAGTCACACGTTTGCTTCGCTGCACTGCCTGGTGTCCTGTGATCAGTGGACCAAAGATCGGTGACAATAGGTACCCAGAGTCCCTGTTTAGTGATGGCTTAATTCTCTTAATCCATATGGACTCTTTCACCTTTCTTGCCCAGAAGTTACTTTCAAAGTCTATTATGAGGGCATCCTCCCATCCAATGTTACCGGTATGTCCTGTGTTGAGGGCGTGTTCAGCTATGTCCATGTAACATGTGATTAATGCTGATATTCAAATCGATTCATTGTAATAGTCTACTGTTGAATCAATGCATTATTGTGTCTATGCCCTTAACTGGGCTTCCAGTTGTATTGAATACAGGATGAATGATGAATCTAAAAGATGTATAAATCATAGTACTATATGAAGGATGTTATATAATATGTATAATTTTGGAAATTGGAAAGGAGAAAATAAATGAAGAAGACGATACACTTTCAGTATTTGTAAGTTTATTTGTGTCAGACTTAGTCTTGAAAACTTGCACCATAATGCATGATTGTATACACCATCAATCATAATACCAACTCACATATACTGGTCTACATAAAACAATTAAAAACATGTTTTTTTTGTAACATGATCACATATTATCTGCATCTGCTCGTTCAATTACATGCAGGTGGTAATAACATGTACTGCAAACATAATAAATTTGGCATGTTGAGATACCACAACTAAAAATTGTGATAAATGTAGAAATAAACATTGGATCAGCTGCATGATTTGAATAATTTCCCATTGCACACGAGGACAAAATCAAGATAAACTTCAGCACTCGTGCTAATAAAGGTCCCTTTACCTTTACCTATTTGGAAAGGAATTTGATTTTTGTCAATGATTGTTGAATTCAAATGTTAAGTACACTTGGATGAAATAAAACCCAAGGATAATACCGGTAACTGAAGTCTTTATCAAAGATGCATCTTCTTTTAATACTCAAATAGGGCCATTGGTTATTAAATCCATATGAGTTCATTCTTTCAAGGACAGTTCATCACGAAGATCGTTCATACGTGTATAATGTCATACATGTAAGTAAAAATAATGGGAGAGCTTTAAATATGTCTTTTAAAGACGTGCTGGTAGATGAACAAAACCAACCATATCTAGCAATATCAAATGACCTCTTCAGGGCCTGTGGGAGACCACATCCAACTGTAGATGGCCTTTGTAACCGTTCCAAGACGTACATGTGGCAGATCTATGTGATTGTGTGCACCAGGTGGCCACAACCTGGGCCCCGTTTCACAAAACTTGTCATCAGTGACAGTTTTTGTTATAAGCTACTGAAATCCTTGCTTCTGATTGGTTATCAGCAGATTTGTCACTGATATTTGAAAAGGCTTTGTGAAACAACCTCCAGGACAGAAGCAAATCTTCATGACACTTCATTTAAGTCATTCATGGGTCCTGTTTCATAAGTCTTGTTATCAATAACAACTGACACAAATGACTATTCTGCTTACAGCCAATCCCCCTCTCTCTCTCTATCTCTCTCTTTTTTTTCTCTCTGTCTGTCTTTATTTCTCTCTATATACATTTTCCTCTTCCTCTCTCTCTCTCTATCTTTGTCTCTGTCTCTGAATTTCCATGTCATTATTGGACAAATAAAATTGATTTGAATTGAATTGATCTTCAAGACACTTCATTTGAGTCATTCCTGGGTCCTTATTATCAATAACAACTTAAACAAATGACTAATCTGCTTACAGCCAAGGATTTCAGTAGCTTATACCAATTACTGTATCTTTTTATTGATAATAAGTTTATGAAACGGGCCCTGCTCCATTGCGGACCTTCAGGCTTCTTGCTTAGGACCAGTAATCCTAACACCACATCAAATGCAATCATCAGATTCATTATCGCACAATGTGCACCACCTCCACTTCCTGAGGAGTATTCCTACTACATGGTCGGCGGGAGAGCATATGGCAATTACTTATACAAAAGCTTTCGTCATCCTACCAGGTCCCCATTTCTCTCCTGAGTATGGAGTGGCAAATGTAGAACAATGCCTTGCCAAAGGACATTAGTGCTGTGTCTGGGATTGAACCCATGACCTTCGCATTTCATGTCGAAGCGCTTAAACCACACTACTACATCTCTACACATCAAGAGGTTATAGTTTTGTACAGCTGTGCAGGCAGTTCCCTCAGGTTCATCTTTTCTTCTTCTTATTCTTCTTCCTATGTTTGCCACCATGCTGGGTTGATGCTGCCAAAGAAGAAAAAAAAATCAAAGAAAAAATAATGATTGGTTTTAATTTTTTTCAATCCACTGCACACTCTGCAGACATAGGCAATTTCATAATGTTACCAAGTTTATGCATATATGCCTTTATGAAGCGCCTCAATATGATTTTGTTCCCATTCACCTCTTACCAATAAATATATCTCAATAGTTGGAATTCCGATTGCATACATTAGCTGTTGCTAGGTAGGACAAATATTGTGGCTTGTCCTACCCAGCAACATGCACTACATGAGATTTGCATTCTGACTATTAATATACAATTATTCGTAACGGGTGAATGAAATTATTTTTATCGAGGCACTTTGGTTTAGAGGGGAGGGCATGTAGGTACATGTATTAAAATTGGGCTCCAGAACAATTTTTTTGAGAGGGCTGTGTCATAAGTGTACTTTTATCGTGCAAACTCAACCCCTTAGACACACTTTGAAGAACAGGGCAAAAGAAATGTGATGCGACTTACGATGCTTGAAGTTTTGAGGGCTAGGTGGGAAGGTGAGAGGGACACAGCCCCTCCATCTGTTGCTACGATACGGGGCACTGGGATCCAGAGGTACCCAGGGGATTGTGGGAGGAAGTGATGTCATCAGCTGACTGGTTTTATGAGCTGCATGAAGGTCATACGGTGCCCTGATCAAGAATATCAGAAAATACATATACGTGGAGTGTGAATTAGAAATACATACAAGAGGATCAGAGCATAGAAAGAAAACTAATTGTCAAGTGCCCTGTAGAAGGATGAGAAAATATGTACAGACAATAGATTTACATTAAACAGAAAAACACATTTCAATTCAAAACAATGGTGGGTGTTTTGATTATGGGACACGATGGCTTCATGCTCACAGTAACAGAAGGCAATCTACATGGAAAGATGATAAAAGGAAGATCTCCCAAAGGATACTTTAATAGACAATATCATTGGAGAATGTGACTACAGTGATTAACCTGTCATATCGTAGGCGTTATGAAGAGACAATCCATCATATCTATTACTGTAAGGACTTGTCGTTTCATAATAAAGCCAAAGATATTACAGAGCAGTATTGATAATGGGTGGTATTTCATCCATTATATTGCACAGTGTTTGTTATTTCATTGATGCCGTTTTTCTCTGTTTGTTTTGGGATTTGTTCTGTCTTATTCTGTCAAGGGATGGGGTGGGGCAACAGCTGTCTTGCTATAACCCACAATTCACCTGTGCTACAATGTACTAATACCCAACATTTTTGGCGGTTGCATGGGTCCACGCACTGGTATATGCAGATATGAGCATCTCCAGGTTTTGTCTCAACAAAGCGGGGCGCAGGCATTTCATTAAAAAAAACCCAATCAGTGTATGGTATGTGTACTTACCGTACATTCTTGGCGGTTGGGTCGACGCACTGGTAGATGCAGATATGAGCGTCTCCAGGTCTGTGCCTCAGCAGGTATCTGCCCTCGGATAAACCCGCTAACTTGCCAAGGATGAGATACAGTACCTTCATGCACATACCAGGGCTATATATATATATCAGAGAAATTAAAGGAGAATGAAAGACAAATGGAAAACATATGATGAATATCATAGTACAGAACATGCAGTGCCCTATTCAACAGACCTTACCTTTGTTTCTTTTTAATTGCACATTAGATATTTGTACTCAGAATATATATTGCTGCTTATTGGAGAAATTGTCTGTTTTATAGTATTTTTGTAAATAAAGACAGAAACAAAAGATTTGGTCTTTGTTTTTGCATACATGTTAATTTCTTAATTTCTCCTTTAAAGGCATTGGTTAACAAAGTTTCCAGTTTTACAAATCTGAGATGCATGGCCCTACGTGTTACCAATGTCTGTGATATGGTGTAATAATTGAAGCCCTAAAAAAAATTGCGCTTCAAAATTATTATGAAGTACCTAAAAAATGTAAAAACCTTTGAGTGACTGGTTTTACCATACTAATTTTCCTCATTAGACTGTAGTGTTCTAACAACCGTTGGGAAAACGGTTTTTGAAATTTCGAATTCCAATCATAAATATCTTGGTAATCAGACAGGCGATCGGCTTGTAAAAGTCTTGGGGTTCCTGACTGAAGGTTTATAATTATTATTGCAGCATGAGCTAAATCCAGGATTCTGTTTAGAATCTGAGGCAAAGATACCCAATTCCTTTTAGTGCCCATAATTATTTGTTGGTTTAACACTTTCTATGTGAATGCACGCCTTAAAGTGTGTACTTTGTTTCAGTGTACTCACCTGAATGTTTGTTGTGGCTGTGCCATGGTGAAACCATCTAGACATTCCCAGCTCAGGATCTCTGATGTTCTGGAATCTATTCTTCCTGTAAAATGATTAAATACATAAATGGAAAAAAGGGGAAATGTACCATGTCTTCTTTGCAGCTACTTATAAATGTGTATTTGGATTAGTTTAGGGTCCTTTAATTGATTTTCAACTCTAAAATTCAGTTCTTCTTCTCTTCATATGCATCTGTCTATCCTATCTCTCTGCCTTGCTCTCTCTCTCTCTCTCTCTCCCTTTATATGTATCCACCTTCCTCTTTCTCTCTCTTTATATGTATGTATTCCCTTTCCTCTCTCTCTTTCTCTTTCTTTCCATATATATATATATATATATTATATATATGTATCCCCTTTCCTTTTTCCCTCTCTCTCTCTCTCTCTCTCTCTCTCTCTCTCTCTCTCTCTCTCTCTCTTCTGCTCGCCTGTCACTCCATGTTCATACCCTCCTTGCATGTTATTATGAATGCTAAGTAGAAATTGCTAAGTTATCATTAGCAAGATGCCTGTGAAGCCTTGTTCAGATACGTTATATTATATAAAATTTCCTCTTTTTTTAAACGTAACGTGCAATACTCTTCTGATCTCTGTATCTTATGACACACAGCTACCTGAATATGTGTAGGATCTTTTCGTAATGTTAACAAATACAACGCACAAATCTTTGATTAAGTGCCCGTTGTTACAGATTATTTCATTCACCGGATACAAATAACTGTATTTCAATAGCCAGAATGCCATTTGCATACATTACATGGTGCTAGGCAGGACGAGCCATGTTTGCCCTACCTAGCAAGAATTAGTGTATGAAATACAATTATTTGTAAAAGGTGAATAAAATCTTTTGTCAAGAGGCACTTAACAACGACTTGCAAATTTGATTTGATTTCATTTCATTACAAAGACGGTCTATTGCCATTCATTTACATATACAAAAATGCAAGTATTTTTTTAGAATTCATATTTTTCAATTGGTTTACTGCAACATATCTCAACGAGCCATATTAGTGACATCAATTATCAATGTACACATTCATTGCAACCACTTCAAAGCATGCTAAAATACGTACCTCTGAGGTACTTTGATCCTGGGTTAAGGGAGAGGTTGAGCCACATCCTAGTCAGATCACTGGCTGTTTGCATCTCCAGGCCAAGACCCGACTGATACTCCATCTTCTCACCTACACTCACAACCTCACCCTGAAAAGGAGAATATATTATGAAGATTCTTGTAGATAGTTTGTTTGTAATGTAATGGCAGTAAATCAAATAAATGTTGTGCCAACTTGTTTCTTATTTGTATGACCAAGAAAAAGTCAATGCCACTTTTTTATTTCCTGCAGATTGGGGGTCAGCTTTCATCCAAAACAAATAATTATAATACTCTGGATTCATATAGCGCATAATACGAAATTCCATTTCTAAGGGCTTTACAGATATTATTTCCACGTCATTGGATTCATTCACGCACAATGTGCACCATCTCTATTCCCTGGGGAGTATTCCTATTATATATGGTCACCGTAAGTGCATATGGCAATTAATAACACAAAGGCTTTCGTCATCCTACCAGGTCACCATTTCTCTCATGGGTATAGAGAGGCAAATATAGATTAATTACTTGCTAAAGGACATTATATATATTTGTCACATCTATGATCTTCATCTTCCTTTTCAATAAAAGTACCCTCCCCAAACAATTTGATGATAAAGTTGCCCTTCATCACATTTGAATGATCAAGTTATCTCTTATAGTATCCTTACTCCTACCTGTAACGTGCCAGGACATTTGCTTTGTGTCAGCAGCCGTAATCTGCCAAACTTCCAGAGGCTGTAGGCCCAGCTTCCTTCCGTCGGAGGCTCCAAGTCCACACCTTCAGGCAAGAAACCTGTCACAGCTTGTTGCGTTTCTTCTGCACAAATGGCTTCATGACTTCCTTGATGACCTTGTCCATGACTTTGAAGTTGACCTTGAGAGCCATGACCTTGAGGTTGACCTTGAGAGCTATGACTTTGAGGTTGACCTTGAGAGTGTTGTTGTTGACCATTTGACTTTTGTCTGGTGAGCATTTTCTCCTGGAGCCGCATGATTTCATCGATGGTTGACTCTGCTTTGTTCTTCTCACCTGGGTCTTTGTTTCCTGGCTTCCTGGGCGTGCCGGACCTCGCAGATGAACCTTTCTTTGGTGTTCCTTTTCTCTTCATGGCTACCTTAGGATTAGCACAATCACCTGTACTCACTACAGTGGTTTCTTGTCTCTTTGACACAACAGCACCATCTTTATTTTGGTCCGAACATTTCCCACTGTCTTTTCTACCTCTGATTCTTAGACTCCTCACAGTCCCACAGTCTTTTCCCTTTTCGTCCTGTCCACGAGCCATAGTTTTGGGGGATATCTCGTGTTCTGTGACTGGATTCTCATCATTATCTTTCCTCCCTTTGTTTACTTCAGTCGAGGCCGTCTGCTCCTCACCCGGTTGTTTCCTGGGCCTTCCCCTCTTTTTTTTCACTGGCACTTCTTCCACTTGTCCAGCACTTGTGTTCCCATCGCTGGAACTTTGCTTCCTGATACGAGAACTTCTCCTTGTGGCTATCCTTCCATCAGGCACTTCTTCATCAGGTTTCCTGTTTGTCTGTTCGTCCTTGGCAATGTGTTCTACTACTGTTGCCTTGCCTACGTCTTCTAGCTCTGGTTTTACATCATCCTGTCTTTGATCACCCCCTACAATCACTTCTTCCTTCACCATGTCTTCTTGATCTTTGTCCCTTATCTGCAAAGTAGTTTCCTCTGCAGATTTCCCTTTTACCTCAGGCCCTTTTGAGGATGGCATGTCTCTCGTTGCTGATGGGCTGCTCCCTGCATCCGACTCCATCATAATGACTAAATCATGACCATCATCGCTGCTATCGCTCATTAGCCTCACATCAGGTTTGTGCTGACTTTCCTGAACAGTACTTGTATTTTCTTCATCTCTATCCTCCATGGTTATGTCTAATTTAACTTCCTTGTCTCCTACACCCTGTAACTCTTGTGACTGAGCAACACATGCCTCATCTGCTGCAGCATCATCATCGATACTCGTTGATCTCCTGGGAACAACAACCTTGACAACTTTCCTCTTTGAGGCTGCTGCCAATATCAGTGCTTCCTGAATGGTGTCCTCAGATGAAAGGCTTTTATCTAAACTAATATTTCCACTGTGACTTGATTTAGTGTCATCTAGAAACTCCATCTTAACATCATCCCCACCCAATGACTTTCTACAATCCACTGCATCTTTACCATCAGCTTGAGTCTGTTCAGAAATCTTTATGGGACTGCTTTCAACCTTCACAACATTTGAGGACTCCTTTCCTTCACACTCCACTCCAAGTTCCACTTTCGACTCCTCCGTTCTCTCTTCCTTCTCTGGTGCCTTGGACGTAGGACTTCGAAGGTCACTCCCAAAGGTCTCTAGGTCAGTCAAGGACATAGAGCCAAACTCATCCACATCCTCTTCCGTTTCAGGCTCCTCCGGAAGTGTGGTATCCAGTTTTTCAAGCATTATGCCCTCAAGGACATCTTCTTCCGTCCTGTCAGACATCTTGCAGTACTTCTCGTTGCCTCCAGTTGTCAGCATCTGCTTCAGTACCAGGTTGTGGTAGAGACCACTTGCATCGTGTGGGTAATACAGATGTCTCATCAATGGCTCTTCGATAAATGCCACCTTCCCCGTGGGCCTCTCTGAAGAAGATGAAAGAAATCATACAAAGACAAAAAAGGTAGTAAAACAGAAGTCAACAAAGTCATGTACTAAAAATGTTAAATATGAGATTCAGTCTGTACAAAGTAATTTCCTCTACCGTAAGTTCCAGAAAATCAAGTAAATATGTCTAATATGCCATCTCACAGAAATGTAATAAATTGCCCTAAAATTCTGCATTATTTACATATATATCAGTCCCATGTTGAACTAAAATTTCACTTGAAATGCAATTCCAAATGGATAGATCATGGGTCATTGTGGGCTTTCAATATGCTTCAAATGGTTAAAGTTGGTTAACAAGGAATCATGATAATTTAATAAACAAGAGAGCGAGGGGATGGGGGCTTTTATTTCTACACGCAGTTATGATACTTTGTAGACAGGTGGTCTTTGTAAACAGGTTCCTTTAGTACATGATTCAATGAGAAACCATTTTCAAGGGAAAGAACAAATGTGGACTTTGTAGACAGGTGGTCACTAAAGCAGGTTTGACTGTATCAGAAAAAAGTGGTATCAAGTTCACCTTTGACCTCTAATGGAATCTCCCATTGATGCTCATAGAGGGGTGCATGGTTGTTCACGAGGGTGAAGAAGCTGCCGGCAGAGAGGACAATTTCTGCCTTGTACACCTCAGCCAGTTTCTGGCAGTTATTCTGGTTGGTCACCTACAGGTACAAGTAAACAAAATAGCATAAATAATCTTTTTTAACTTTTCTAAAACATTCAGGACCATGTTTTAAGTTTTATTTCAATTCAAATCCATAAAAATCACATCAGATACAGATTATATACAATATAGAAAACAGAGAACACACGCAAAATGAAAACATGTCTACAAATATACCGTAATTATACAAAGTTAATCAGCAATAGAAATGAAGTATATATTGTTTTCAGAGATATCACATTTTATTTTAACAGTACAGCAAGAAAAGAAAGATATTACTGTTGCCAATTTGAATATTAGCCCTTTAAAAAAATCCTGTTCTGAAAGCGTTAATAGTATTTCAGTCAGTGAGAAGTACAATTTAAGGGAAACAAAAATATGGTCTATATATATAGGGGATCTTCCTATACAAGCGGTTTTTGAAGCAACTTGAACTATACTTACGTCTTCTTGCACTTCCGATAGATTTTCGCCTTCATTTCCCGATGTTTTCAAAATCACCTTCCGATCTTCCAGTGGTGGGACGACCAATTCTGTAGGCTTACCCTGAAAAAATAAGAAGCCAAATGGTTCAAAATGATGCTGATGGTAAGATAGTAGCTGGCAATCTTGTTTCATTTATAATTTTGACCCAAACTGAAAACCAACTTTAAATTTCAACAATAGGGCTAAGCTTTATGGTATTGATGTCTTTGGAAAGGTGAATGCATAGAAATTTGATTTGGAAAACTTTTTTTTATTAAATGTCCCAGCAAAGAGAAATTCAATGACCTTTATATCAATGGTCAGATAGGGTTCATTTTGAAAATCTATTTTATTAAAAATGTGCGAACCAAGTTTGAAGGGGATCAGGTTTAACCCATTGGGTGTTTTGTTATCATGATAGACAGATCTTAAAATGATGGGACTTAGACAAATCTTTTCAGCTTGCATTTCGAGGAGATGGTTTATGACAAATTTATGATAATAGGGGATCCAAAACATGTTTTTAATTACTCAAATTTGTGATTACTATCAGAAATTATGGAAATCCAATGAATACATATAGCTACCAATTGACAGAATCAGGATTTCTTTTCAATTGTATGCAAAATAATCTGCCATGCCAACAATGGCACAATGGTCAATTTTGAATAGTTGTGTATTAGTAACTTTAACCCTTAGCCCATAATTATTCAGAACATTTACACTCACCAGGGCCCCGTTTCATAAAACTTGTTACCAATAACAAATGCTATCAAATGCCACTTTTTCAGTAGCTTTTAACAGTTATTGGAACTTGTTATTGATAATAAAATGATGTTTTATGAAACAGGTTCCAGAACCTAATGTAAAACCCAATCGCAACCCATGATCTAACCTGTCATCCTTTCTGAAATGCATTGCTTGTGACAAACCCCTGTGATACATACCACAAAGACTGGTGATCCTATTCTCTGAAGTGTGGGATCCGACGGTAATGGTACTCCTGGGTTAAGAGTGACAGTCTGCAGAACTGCGTAGTGCCGAGGAAGGGATTCCACTCTTTCTAGATTTCTCTTCAATGAATCCTTCGAAAACACAAGTAAAAAATAATTTAGCCGTTAAATATTGAATATTGTGGATTGGGGTCTACGTGTTTAAAGTCAAATGTGTCTATGTAAACATCAAATCATATTGCTAAGGTTACTAACAGTAGGCATGTATGTAGTATACTCTCTCAGGGGCGGATCTAGCTTTTTGCTAAGGGGGGGGTTTGACCAAAATAATGACGATGCGGAGCATCGTCCACGAACCGCGAAGCGGCGAGCCGATTTTTTTGGGGGTGCTTATTTGAACCCCGTAAGTGATGTTTTCCTGGCATCTATTAACACAATGGAGACCATAAAAAGCAGTGCATGATAACGTCTTTTTAAATCAAGTAACAATTAAATACACAGTTATATCCAGAGTTATCAGGTGTTTTTTTTTTTTTTTTTTTTTTTGAGCCGCCCAAGGGGGGGTTTAAACCCCCTAAACCCCCCCCCCCCCCGTAGATCCGCGCCTGTCTCTATATGGTAAATGCATATCACAGCCTTTAAAAATCACTGATATGATATGACAAGATATGATATATATTATCAAAATTAATCCGATGACCGGGGTAATCTCTGTAAAGTGCTTTGAGAGGGCCTTTGGTCCTGGAAAGTGCTATATAAGAAGTTCTAGCTATATATTATCATTATTATTATTATTAACAAGGGCCTAATTTTACTAAGTAGGAAAGAGATAGGTTCAGACATCAAATATCTAGATATTGTCCTAATCTAGGCACTGATACCAAAGATGGGACTCTGGACTACATGTAAATATCTAGTGGTCGATCTTTTGTCTACCACTATACACGACCCAAAATTTGATCTCAAGTCACATCTTTCAGAAGGGCGAGGTGAACAGTGAACACTTTATGGTAGATGAGTTTGGGATTGTATTTTCAAAACTGGAATCTTTCATCAACACCCCACCCACTTTTCCAAACATCATTTAATAAAAACATAGATCTCCAATTAAAGTTGATCATTACGGGATTGTGGGTAGCAGAGCTGTCAAACTAATGCCCAGCTCAATTTCAGACTAGATTTGCAAACATTATTCTATCCATAAACTATAATGAATGAAATATGAAATGTAAAAGAAATGTTGATTACCTTGAAGTATTTCACAGCTTCAGTTGGCAAAGAGATGTAGCTTTCTGGCTGGTTTTTAGCTATGTATTCTGCAAATGAGTTGAAGTCTTGTTGATCTTGGTATATCTGGGCTCCAAGTTGCTAGCAAAGAGAAAATTGATTATAAAGTTTCCTTTATGATATAATAAAGGGCATTTTGCAAGAAATGTGTCATGTACAGAATACCTAATATCATTATATTTTATTTTATTTAAAAGAAAATTAATTGAAGATTGATTGCATTATTTTCTGGTACATCAGTCTATATTATGTCCATACTGTTACAAGAGCCTTTTCACTTTCTAGTTTTACAAGCAATTGCTGGACATAAATTTGACTGACGAGTCTTTTGGATTATACAATCAGTCAAACAAACAAGAGAACATTTAGCTGGCAGTGAAGTAACTTTCAATTTCAATTCAATTATGTCGTATCTATCTGAATGTTACTGCACAATGCACATCAGCAAATGCTTGAAGAACTTTCAATGTACCCAAAATGTAGAGTGAATTATGATCGATTAGCAAAATTGAAGTAACCCCTTAAATTGGGAGAGTCCACCTTGATATTAAATTGGTTTTAATAGAAGCAGAAAAATGAGAGGGACAGGTCAGTCAAAGTTTGAGCCAATCTCTGAGTTGAAATTAAGAAAGTTGGGAATTTTAAAGTTGCGATCGATCAAATACAAATTGGCGAATGTGTGACATATCAGGTGAGGTTGACTACCATTTGCAATGTACTAAAACAAATATTTAACTAGATGGAATTCGACTGCGCGCAGTCGAAAATGATGCCTCCGTCATAGAGCAATTTTACAAACCGAAACGGAAGAAATTTTTCAAATTCAAGTTCAATTGTAATCCATTAACATGTTCTCAGAATATCGTGATTACAAGCAATTTCTCATATACATATATGACCCTTTGATCTTTGACCTCATGACCCTAAAATCTACTCAGTTCATTGGCTCTGCAAGATTTCCTGAGTTAAATAGTAATCCATCTGTCAGTTCTAATGAGAATGCGTCCACAAGCTATTTTTGCATACATAATGAGCCCATGACCTTTGATCTTATGAACCATTCATTGGCTCTGCAAGATACATAAATGATCTAAGTTTGGCAGGAATCCATCAATCTGTTCTAATGATAATACGATCACAAGCTATTTTTGCATACATAATGAGCCGCATGACCTTGACCTTTACCTCATGACCCCAAAATCTAATCAGTTCATCAGCTCTGCAAGTAACATACATGACCTAAGTTTGGCAGGAATCCATCAATCGGTTCTTGAGATAAGGCGATCACGAGCTGTTTTTGCATACACAATGTGCGCTGTGACCTTTGACCTCGTGACCCCAAAATCTAATCAGTTCATTGGCTTTGCAAGATACATACATGACCAAAGTTTGGCAGGAATCCATCAATCGGTTCTTCAGATAACGCGATCACAAGCTGTTTTTGCATACATAATGAGCCCTGTGACCCTTGACCTTTGACCTACGTGCTCCAAAATCTAATCAGATCGTCTTCCTATGGTGATACATACTATCCTTAAGTTTGAAGTTTTTCCATCTCCAGTGGTTCTTGAGATATCATAACAATCTCAATGTATGGAATTTCATAAGTTGACCTCTATGACCCTTGACCTTTGACCTACGTGCTCCAAAATGTAATCAGATTGTTTTCCTATAGTGATACACACTATCACTAAGTTTGAAGTTTAAATCTCCAGTGGTTCTTGAGATATCATGATAACAATCTCAATGTATGGAATGTCATAAGTTGACCTCTGTGACCCTTGACCTTTGACATACGTGCTCCAAAATCTAATCAGATCGTCTTCCTATGGTGATACATACTATCCTTAAGTTTGAAGTTTAAATCTCAAATGGTTCTTGAGATATCGCGCTAACAAACTCAATACAAGGAATTTCATAAGTTGACCTCTGTGACCTGTGACCTTTGACCTACGTACTCCAAAATATAATCAGATCGTCTTCCTATGGTGATAAATACTATTCCTGAGTCTTAAGTTTAAATCTTAAATGGTTCTTGAGATATTGTGATAACGGTCAAACGGGACGGACGTACGGACGTCAGACGGACAACCCGAAAACATGATGCCTCCGGCACCACCTTCGGTGGAGGAGGCATAAAAATCTATTTTCCCTAAACAAAATGTTCAATCATACATGCACCCTAAATATAATTATTGTCAATATGTTTCTATACAACCCCTGTATGAAAAAAATCTTTTCCGTCATCATTAACTAAGAAAATAAAAGTTTATGAAATTTCTGTAATGCGCAAACTGGGTGTTCCATGATGCGCAAGTGACAAAATGCCCTAACCCTAAGTCCACCCTGTCATACTGACAGGTCTTCTTACCCTCCACTGCTGATGTTCTGCCGACTGCTTGGAGGTTGTGACCCTGGCGCCCTTTGACCCATACTTGGCTTGGAGTTCCAGGAACTTCTTGTGCTGTGCGAGGGTCAAGCGAGAGAAAGTGGGGTACCTGACCTTTGGGTCGGGCGAGAGGAGACTGTACACGTTCCCTGCAGCCTTGGGCTTTGGCTTCTTGGTGGAGCTGAGGTTGTCGGGTGCAGCTGCTGAAGGTGGCTTCTTGGAGCTGAGGTTGGGTGCAGCGCCTGCTGTAGGTAGCTTCTGTTGTTGCATGATAGGTTCCTTGGGAGGGTTGGTGATCTTCGCCTGCTTGGTTTGTTTCTTAGACTGCTTCTTCTCCTTCTCTTTGGCAACCACATCCCGCCTAAAAATCATTAAGTTTAGAATCTTTTTTGTCAAAATCATATTGATTGAGAGAGCATATAGCTCTCATTTATTTCTTCCAATATATACAATTAACAAAAATTAGAAAAACAAGTAAACAGTATGTCATGCATAATTTCATGTTTACATCAATATATTGATAACACTAACAGAGTAAGTATACATATGAGCTAGTAATACAAATAAATACAAACACCAAATAATGTTGGGAGAGCTTGAAGATTCGCATTTCTTCATTTATTTTTATTTATTTACTTTTTTTGTGGGGGGTACCTTGTCCTTGAGCCCGTAACCCCCCCCCCCCCCCCCCCACCCCCCCCCCCCCCCATGTCCCCTCTACAACCGCTATTGCTTTGAACTTAAAGGTAAAGACCAGTTATGGTCATGCGATTACATTGTGAAAGAAACGTTGTGGAATTGATCAGAAAAGGTTGATCATCTAGCATATAAGTATTGGTGTGTATACTGCAAGGTTCTGGAATCATCAAAATGATAAGATATTTGGCCCAGTCTTCGTAAAGTTACAAGCACTGTACACGGAAAGATGTATATGGGACTATACGCACACGTGCGCGACACGTGCGTTTATCTCTCACAGACCATGTAGATAAACTAATTTACCAAATATATCAATTAGTAGGCGGTTTCCCGGCAAAATTGTTATCATCATGTATTAGTCAAAACATATTCTTTCACATGATTGGTAATAAGAGCTTCCATTTCATTTTTTGAAATTGGGGCGTTTCCAATACTGGTCTTTACCTTTAAGGATGACAGATGACAAATTTATCCTGTTAGTGATTATACTTACCAATTTTTTGAAGCTTTGGTTTCTTCATGACGACGGGCTCGAACGTTGTGTGTTCGGCTCAAAGAGAACATCTCATAATCCTCTTCGGTAAAGAAGACGTCATCATCATCATCATCATCCTCTCCCATCTTTTTATAATCTGGTTGTTCAACAAGTCTACGGGTTCCACAGATCTCCAAACTGCAAAAAGGTCAACGCAAGCAGGGGATTGAATCTGATATTAATATTAACCGTCGCCACAAAGTGAAGTGATGATTAAATGATGTGTGAAAATTAAAACAAAATACTTTTGTTAATGTTGAAATAGGCTAAATCATGGACTTTACTAGTAGGTCTAGATCTAGTAGTAATACTAGACCGAAAGCTTCAGTCTCTGATATCAACGGTTGTTCTGTGAGATTGCATCTGGCTCTTCTGACCGCCTCTATACATATATGTCCACAAATGTCAGCTTAATTAAAGAAATGACCCATACCAGACGATAATTTCTGTCTAGAAATTTACAAGCTCAATCCATATTTTGCAAGTCAAGTGCTCAGTGCATCCCCCAATATAACTCCGGGAAGCTCCAACACCGGCGCCGCGGCATGCGGCACCAATACCCTAGACCTACATTTAATATCTGAACAATTCTCATGTTTTAACTATCATTTATTAGCTTACCGGTATAGACTTGTCACTTTACTTGTCTTGGTTCCACAGGAATACACTGCACAGCTAGCTAGTTGCACTGCCAGCTCTAGCACCAAGTTCGCACGGTATACGATGACTGGTGTTGCACGCTCGCCCGGCCGTAGCTCCGGCATTGTCGACTTGTCCGGGGTGCTAGTTGTGCTAGATTACCTAGATGGAACGTGCGCATGATAGCTAGCTGGCAAGGCTGAGGGGTACAATAGCGCAGCTGAAAAGCACCTGCTCCGAATATCGCTGCATTGTCATTGACGCACGGCCCGTCCATGAGACTCCGTCGAATATGTGAGCTATACTATCTTCGGACTTTTACACTGGCAAAACAACTTGGGTCTCAGCCTAGGAGCGAAGAATCCTTGAAAATGAGTGATATCGGTAATCCAGAGCAAGAGGATTTTGTGAGTATTGTTTTTCGTCTGTTTTGTTACAATTTCGTAAAGTTTTTTCGCTCTGAGTAAGATCAAGTCTAACTGAATTGTAAATGTAAGTTGATATCAAATCATGCCAAGTCTACTCCAGGCGGCTCCGGCCCCCCGACGCCCAAGGCGTGGCGACGTCGGAGCTCCGGAGCCCGCACAGCTGCACAGGAAAACAATTTAAACAGCGGGTTGGGTCACATTTTTTTATGTAAAGAGGTAGTCTAGTAATTACAATTATGGGCGCTAATTCAGAATCATATCCATACTTTAGCTCGGAGATACCTAGACCGAAAGCTTCAGTCTCTCTAATCGTTTGGTTGTTCCACTGAGACTACGTCTGGCTCCACTAGACCTCCGGTTACTGTGGAGCCAGACGTAGTCTCAGTGGAACAACCGACGATTAGAGAGACTGAAGCTTTCGGTCTAGGAGATACCCTACTAAAATTACTATAAACATACCAAATATTGACTAGATCTAGTTGTTCAAAATTCAAATAATGGTCACGATTTAAAATAAAAGTTGTTATGTTTCTTACCAGGCTGTAGTACTGTAGGGCGTCTGATCGCGCACCTGGTTTTGTGTGCTAAAACCCTTCCCATAGACATTGCACACATCCTTATGCAGTGTACTTGCATTGCGCGCCCATGCAAAATTAGTCAATGTTTTTATCACCAAATTGAGATTCAAACCTTTATTCTTTGTGATCCTGAAGGCGATGCACAACAAATGATGAGGTGTCATATGAAAGAGCAGGTTAATCCCATAAATCGCATTGGACGCGCGCGTGTGTAGTGTTAGTGACCGTAATGATGAATTGCTTAGATTAACTTAGCTGTCGCTAACTTCACGCATGCGTGGAAGATAAGTAACCATGCTTGAAACTGAAACAAGTAAGTAGGGTCTATAATTATTAATTTGGTGACATATAGTTTAGTAGATCCACAAGAAATAAACAATTGTTTCTCTCCCTCTGTCTCTTCTTATTTCAATTTTCCACTTAGGAGGCACAGGTGACTGATTCCGTCCTTGCCGATGAAGAAGAAGACAAACCGACAGTCAAACCGACAGTCCAGAAAACAGCCGACAAGGCTATTGGCAGATCCAGGTCTCGATCCGCCAGCAAGCATAAGAGCAGATCCTATCGGTCGAGGTCAAGGTCGAGGTCATATTCAAGGTCAAGGCGAAGGAGGCATCGATCTCACAGTCATGGAAGCCGACATAGATCCTCGTAAGTTCTTGACAATACTGGGAATGGGATACGGTTCTCTGACCATTTTGATGACACATCAATTGTAATTATATTCTACTTCATGAGTACAATTACAATTTGGTCTAAAAGTCTTATCCAGGCTTTTTGAAAGTATGGACATAATAACAAATACAATGTAAAATGTATACAAAACATAATTACATTTGTAATAAACAAATCTTAACAGTAATTTATACATTTGAGGAAGACAAAAATTTATTTATAAATTTAACTGCATTATATGGATGGGGGGAGGGGGGGGTAAAGATTTTTTTGTTAATTATTTATTTTTACCTCCCCCCATCTGTTATGAGCATCAAGAATACTTAGTAGAAAACCTGGTAAATGTTTTACTTAGAAAATCTTTCAAGAATTTGTGAACATGTGAGATTTGTTTTTATTTATTTTGTTTATTTTTTGATGTCTTTCAGACGTTACAGGGAAGGTCGAAGTCACAGTCGCTCTCCCATGTCTGACCGACGTCGTCACCATGGTGACAGGGTGAGTAAACAAACACAGACATTCCTTTCGACCAACAGTAACCATCTTGCCAACATGTATAGTAAGTCATTAGGGCCCCATCTTACAAAGAGTTGATATTAATCGCATCTTATTTGTGATTGATATCAATCGCAACTATGTACATATGAGACTGCAAACTTGTGATTGATTGGAGGACTTACGTCTAAGACGGGCCCTGATCTGATAGTGAAGGAAGTGTGAGTAGGAAATTGTTCAATGTGGTCATGTAATTCCACTTGTGCATCAAAGTTACATCTGCCAAATATATATTAATGTTAAAGCCTTGCCTGGTAGTTTTAAATATCTGAGAGGACGTGTTACTCCTAATAAAAACTGTCTATTGCTCTATTACCATTGTCTGACAGTGATAAAGAGAGAAAATGGGGAAAAGGGAATATGGCAAGACTCTGTTAACCCCCCGCACAGTCCCCCAATACGTAGACTTGTTAGTTTCCACTTATAAATATCAACGATTACATGGCTCCCATGTTCATGGTCATGCAAATTGATCGTGGATGTGGACCATCTGTGGCCATGGCAGCCTTCCGGGTTGAACTGACTATGAGTGTGATATTTGTACACCACTGGGATGCTGCAACCCATACCAAAATAGGACTTACCTGGCCATGAAAAAGGGTTAAAATGGTTCATCGAAATCACAGAAAGTCATGGAATTTAGTTCTCAAATTTCTGTGGGAACCCCGGATTAGACCAGTGATTCTGATTGATTATCAGCAGATTTGTAAATGATTTTTGTCATTTGTCTTTGAAAAAAGGCTTTGTGAAACGGGTTACTGAACCCACAATCTGCCAATGGTAAATTAACTAGAGGTAGCACCATGGCATAGCCGTCTTCATCAATTCACTTTCATAAAACACATTTCTTCTACAGGAAAATCCTACAGAATCGTCATGCCTGGGTGTGTTTGGACTTAGCCTGTATACTACAGAGCGTGATTTGAGGGATGTATATGAACACTATGGCACTCTGACCAACGTGAATGTTGTCTACGACCATCAGGTAAGCTGTGTAGAATATCAACAATCAACTCTGAAAAGTTGACACCTATTAATAATCAAATAGTTAGAAAATGTGTTAAGACTGAATAGAATGATCTGTGTACTTCATATAAAGACATCAAATAATTTTGGAAATTTCAACATTTTACTCAAGTCAATCCTGACATCAATTGGTTTCAATCGAAGCAGAAAATTTGCAACTCTCTTCCTTTTTAGCAGCTATTCATTTGGTTTTTCAACTATGTTGTTTTGTTGATTTCAGAAGATGTGTGTACAGTGCTTGAACGTGTGTTAAATCAAATTACATATCTAAGCCTCTGAAGTCTGGGGAGTGTTTCACAAAGACTAAAATTGACTTTAAGTTGGACTAAACTATGGTTACTCTCAATGTAATGATCGTTAAATAATATTTTTTCCTTCAATAAAGAATTATCAAAAAATATAGCTTTGTGACCATGATTTGTGCATCCCTTGAGAGACCAATGCCAGTAAATGGTCAGAGTTAAAGTCGATCTCAGTCTTTGTGAAACACTCCCCTGCAGGTGTGATCAAAAATGTTCTTTGGACGAAATTGGAAACTTATTCAATTTTGGTACAAATTGAAAGGTAAAAGTAAATATTACCCAAGTTAAAAACCCCACACAATTAATCTCCCTGTTCCAAATTGTATTCATCATTGGATAAATACATTCAAGATTGTTTAACTCTTTCCGGTTGTCACAGAACTAATCAAGATCGGAAATGGGTAACTTTGCAAAGCAGTCAGTTGTGTTGCAAAAAGCAATCCTTCCATCAATCGGTGCCTATTGTTTTTGTGCGAAATTGCACACATGGCGAACAAGGGATTGTGCAGAGAGGTGAAGAGAGCAAATGAAGTGTTAAAAGCTGGGGCTTTCCAAGGCACTCTGCAATCTATGTTTACTATGGCACTAATGTCCTTTAGCAAGGCATTAATCTTTATTTGCCACACTCGACCCAGGTGAGGTAAATGGGTACCTGCTAGAAATTAATTCCTTGAAATGCTGGAGCACTGTAATGGCATCTCGGCTAAAGTGGGGGTAATAATTAGTGCGCCTCAAAATAGAATTTCTAGATAGATGGCGCTATAGAAATGCCTATTATTATTATTATTATTATTATTATAATTGTCATTATTCCTCTCCTTCCATTTTTGTCCATGCAGACTGGAAGATCACGAGGCTTTGCATTTGTGATGTTTGCAAATACCGGTGATGCAACCGCAGTAAGTATAATCTTTTCCATTTCTAAAAAAAAATCATGTGGCATAGGTTAAGTTTCCAGATAAACTGGAGGATCAATTCAATTCAAGGTAGTTAAATAATGGAGTATAGAAAACTTGCAATGTATGGTTAAATTATACATCAAATATTAAAGGCAAGCTAAATGTAACTTTGACTTGTAGTAATGAATGAAAATAAATTCTCACATAATCAAAACAAATCTTACAGTGTGATATTTATTTTATCAACTTTAAAGCATGTGCGATGCTTGCCTATCATATCAACAACTACTGTTTGCAAGATGGATTCTTTACATACAAAATGTTGTCAGACGTAACTGCGTATTTCATAGTTTCAAGATTTGAATAATTAAATAAACTTGATAGCATTCATGAAACTGGCATTAGTACAGGCTTGTGAACATCCTATCGAAATGTGTGCATTAAAAGTCATAGCAAATTTCATGGGTTGTCAGCAAACATGAACTCGCCTGTATGACAGTTTCATGGAACAATGCCTCTGGGCTAACTCTTATAAATTGATCTAACTCAATCGCAAGTTTGCAGTCTCCTATTTCTAATGTTCATAGTTGTGATTAATATCAACTCTTCATAAGAAGGGGGCCCTGTCTATTTTTGATAGTGAATATGCTTTTCTGATCTTCTTCAGGCTCGTGAAAGTACAAATGGAACTGAAGTTGACGGACGTCGCATCCGAGTAGATTTTTCCATCACAGAAAGGGCCCATACCCCAACGCCAGGCGTCTACATGGGCAAACCTACCAGGTACTGAAAAACTTTCGCTTTGATTCTATCAAATTTTTAAAAATTCTGTATAATTTGAACCAAATGTCACACATAGAATTAGTAGGCATATTTATGCAATATAATATGTCCAATCACTAATTTTGTTCCATGATTTTGTTTATGAGAAAAACGGTTCTTTTGTTATTGCTTGAAGTATTATTTCAGAACCTGCAATTCAATTCAATACAAAGAAAATGTCTTCACTTTTTGTTGTACTTTCTTTCCTTGTGTGTGTTGGGTAAGTCCTCAATCTCAACAATAGTTAAGTGAATAAGTTAATAAACAACTATGCCACAGTGTGTTTGTTCTTATTGCTGTATCTAATTTTGCTCTCTTATTCATCCACAGTAACAAGCGAGACTTCAATCGGGGGGAGCGGGGATACCACCCAAGGGGTTACCATCGCTCCCCTTCGCCCCACTACTACCGACGGTCCCCATCCCCTTACTACAGGCGTACCCCTTCACCACACTACTACCGCCGGTCACCGTCCCCCTACTACCGCCACCACCACCACAGCAGCAGGAGGCATCACTATTACCCCCGGGAGCCAAGGGAGCGATCCTTCTCACCAAGTAGGTGCTAGGGTTAAAAAGAAAATCATTTTCTATTCATTTATTCACTCAATATATAGAAACAGATACATAAAATTGCGTATGACCGCATATGACAAATATAAAAAGATGGACATAGTCAAATCAGTAGTTGAAAGCACAAGTTACATAAATTGAGTGGGGATTAGATTAAAGATCTATTCAAAGATCTTGTGAATTCGACCCCATTGTGATGTATAAATTGCATTGAATATTTCAGCATGTACAACAACAAGAGGGAGAGAAATACATAAACAGCTGGGTCATTGAGAAACGAGGTCCGAGGAAGATAGAGAGAGAGAGGAAAATTGAGGGAGAGAAAGGCAAGATGAGAAATAAGGTTAATACATAGGATGAAATGAGACCCGAGCAGAATAATAATTTTAAAAAACATACAAACCAGGGAAAGAACAGTTAACATTGAAATAAACAACAAGAGAAAGCAATTAGAAACAAATGCATATATATTTTGAAAAAAGAAAACTGTTCTTTTTCTGAGTATTGTGTGTATGAAGCATAATGAGTATAAAACCATATTAAAGAACAAAATTAGGTCATTTACGGATTGAAATGAGGTGGCAACAATTTTGTCTTTAGGATGAATTAAATAATTGAAGTTATTTCATAGTATTGTCTCTTTAAAGCTAGAATGGCATTAACTCATATACCGTAACACAGAGTTAACGCCTTTCTGGCTCTGAACAGAAATATTATTTATTCACAAAGGCCCTGGGAAGTGGTATGAAACAACAAAATCTGCGTTTTCATGAATAAATCTTAATATACAATTAAATGAAGTAAATCCTTTCATTAATTCATAAGAGGACCCGCTGCCATTCTGTTTCAATCAGTAAACGAAAGTATTTGATTGAGAGTTTTTGTTTGTGATTTAACCAACTGATTGGTACATGGTATATGTATCTTAATCAAAAAGATTATTTACAAAATTATTTCCATTTATAAAAGAGAGAGACCTATTTGAATGGAGAAGCCTCATTTTGTTTTTATTTTTTCCC
This sequence comes from Strongylocentrotus droebachiensis, assembly GCA_035222895.1. Lineage (NCBI taxonomy): Eukaryota > Metazoa > Echinodermata > Echinoidea > Camarodonta > Strongylocentrotidae > Strongylocentrotus > Strongylocentrotus droebachiensis. The sequence goes on from JAVYIG010010742.1 coordinate 59,429, forward strand.
ACAAGTGGAGCATTCACTTTGCATTTTTCGTTTTTGGGGTCAACAATGGCTGTTTCTTTTATCTTTGAAAAGTTGAGGTATTGGTCATTGATCCGCACAATTTCGAAGGTAATGTGTGTATAGGGAAATATCTGTCTGTAATACACCAGTTTACGGTTACATCAGTGCGCATGCGCAGACAGGCTGACCTCAGGTCATTGGCTTTGAAACAAAGCCAATGACCTGAGGTCAGTGGTATTTATGCATAAATTAAGATTGCGCCCATGCAAATGATTTGCGCGCACAACGCAGTGCGCAGGCAGTGGTGTCATCATAATTTGCATGGGCGCAATCTTAATTTACGCATAAATCCATGACCTATAGGTCATTGACTTTGTTTACTCGCCAATTAAAATGGTGCCCCTAACCGTAAACTGGTGTATTCATTCCAACCTGGATAATATGTTGGCTGTATTGTTGGACTGTGGTTCAAGATTGTAAATAGGAGAAATACATTTTTTGTAAGCAATTATTGAAACCAGTTGATGATAAAATGCTTATCTCGCCTATTTCCATTGGGTATTATGGAACATATATGAACAATTTATGAAAAATATATGAAAATCCATTCCGTAGCTATATGTTCGGCCTTGACTTGAAGAAAATATTGCCCACATGACATGATTTCTCTCTCCACGGGCTCCACCTGTACCTTGTTTTTAGTCTGTCTATCATTTGAAAGTTTTTATTTCTGTTTGAGTGATTCTTTGTCCTTATGATTTTATTAAAAATCGTCTTAGGGAGGCACATATTGATTCATAGTTATTAACAATTTTTCCTTACCCATTTACTTTCTCCCCCTTTCTCTTTTATGTTTAGGTCGCTACTAAGAGCAACCAATGGTTTCTGCCACGGCCACGTTTTGGTCAGGCCTCAGCGAGCTTGATCCGTATTGTGCTTTTGTAACTTGACCATTTCAGTAATTTTCTTAATTCTAATTAATTATTAATGTAATCCATTGAATGTTCCTCTAAATATTAAGTTTCCATCTCAGATTACAAACTCATTTTCAAAGTACGTCATTTGATATTCATTGTTTTTCATTGGAATTTTTAATTTTAATTTTTAGGTGTATTTAATGTATCGTGAAATATGTTCTAATACAATTTAAAATTTCCATGGAGTGATTCTCTGGCTGATGCTAGTTGTGTGAGTATAATTAAACCGAAATTATAAGCATAACTGTTATCTATGGGATAATGCTAACATCTTTTTACATTTTATTTCAAATTCAGATTGGGAGAACATGATGTGACTTCAAGTCACGAAAGAAGAAGAAAAAAGTAAGAAGAATTTTTGGATTGAAGAAGGTTTGAAGATCAATCAATATTTTGGGGAAGATGAAGAAAGAAGAATTTTGCAGTTTTCTGAGAAGAGAAGAGGTTTTGTTGATGGAAGAAATGAAAATGAAGTTCTCCGTGAAAAGAAGTTATCTGGAAGCAAGATAATGCGAAAAGAAGATTTAAAACATACTTTTTATTGAAGAGTGCCTGTAAAAATTGAAATCTGAAGAGAAGTTTCTATCAAGGACTACTGTATCAAGAAGAAGTTTTTTCAAGATCTTTCAAGATGAAGATTAACTGGTACAAGATGAAATTATCAAAAAAGAAGTTGGAAGATTACCTGGTAAAAGATGAAGTTAAGAAGACGAAGATTACATGGTACAAGATGAAGTTAAGAAGTTGAAGATTACATGGTACAAGATGAAGTTAAGAAGTTTGAAGATTACATGGTACAAGATGAAGTTAAGAAGTTTGAAGATAAACTGGTACAATATGAAGTAAGAAGTCAACGATAACGTAGTACAAGTTAAGAAGTTGAAGATTACGAGGTACAAGAGGAAGTTAAGAAGTTGAAGATTTAACTGGTACAAGATGAAGTTATCAAAAGAAGTTGAAGATGAAGTTAGCATAAGAAGTTGAAGATTATCTGGTACAAGATGAAGTTATCAAAAGAAGTTGAAGATTATCTGGTACAAGATGAAGTTATCAAAAGAAGTTGAAGATTATCTGGTACAAGATGAAGTAATTAAAAGAAGTTGAAGATTATCTGGTACAAGCTGAAGTTATCTAAAGAAGTTGAAGATTATCAGGAAAAAGAGGAAGTTAAGGATAAAACTGAAAAGAAGTTGAAGATTATCTGGAACATGGTGAATTGGTCAAAGAAGTTGAAGATTGCCTGATACAAGATGAAATTATGGAGGGAGTTATCAAAAGAAGTTGAAGATTATCTGGTTCATTATGAAGTTGAAGATTACCAGTACAACATGAGGTTAACGATGAAGTTTTCTATAAAAAAGTAGAAGATTTCCTGGTACAAGATAAAGTTATCAAAAGAAGTTAAAGATAACCTGGTACAAGATGAAGTTATCAAAAGAAGTTGAAGAATAGCTGGTACAAGGTGGACATGTATGAAGAAGTTTCTCTCTGAAGATAATTTGATAGACGAAGTTCAAATTAGAATGGCGAGAAGATAACAGCAGATTATTAAAGTGGAAGCACAAGAGGTTTCAGCACAAGATATTACCGAAATAAAGTTAGGAAATACGAGAGGAAAATTTTCGCACCCTTGTGTATATTCTTCACAAGAAGGACAACAGGACTTTAACTGGAAGGTTTCAAAATATGATAAGCTGGAAGTCTTTTGTTCACCAGAATCACAAGAAAAGTTATACATGTATTTTGGTAAGTACATGTTCCTATTTCGTTATCCAAAGGGAAGATGGAAGTATAGGTTGAAGGTATTTGTTTGCAGAGATAAAATAAAAGAAAGAAATTTAGGGCAATATTTTGATGTCATTTTGGTGAACATTCGCTGCACTAAGAATTCATAATGCTAAAGCTTCGCTTTGTAAATACAGCAATTATTTTATAGATGATAATAACCAAAAGTATGGTGCTTGTGTAATTTAAAAATGGGCTCTTTTCTTGTCACTAATTTTATAACGCATTCTTTGCCAAAGATTCCTTGGTTTTTATTCAGCAAATTTTTTTTTTTTACAGCTGTGATGTATCTGTTTCCTTGTTTCCAATATTTAATATCCTGTTACTCTTCACATTTCATTTTTAAATTGCTTTTAGGTAAAGCCAAGTGAGTTTCTTATTTTGTAAATGAAATGTTCTAGTTTAACTAGTTATGTGTAGGTTTACGTTTGCCAAGCGGTGATCCTGTACAATGTGTCTCGTATGATATATATCGTTTACCCATTAATTTCATCCAAAAAATGAAAGTTTCTTGATATTACCATGAATGAAATAAATGGATAAAAGATGTACAGTCGTGTGGGGCACATTGCACAGAATTGCGCTAGATGTTATTTTAATCCTTAACAAGTCATTTAAACACTAGACGAGCTCCATTGGAACTGTTGTGGTAAGTATATGTACGTGTCATGAAAAGAAAGAAGCTTACATGAAGATGCAATGTTTCTGTGATTTTAATCCCTGCAAGATTTTTTTCTTCTAACAAACTGAAGTTTACTATAGCAAGGTTTCACTGTAGTACAGTGGAATCTCGTTATAGCGAAGTCCTTAATACCATGGAAATTACCTTGTTATATCAGGAGTCTTGTTATATCAGGGTAAAGGACAAAAGAATATAAAGAGCTGGGACCAGCAAAATTACCTTGTTATAACAGATACCTAGTTATATCAGATCTCTTTATAATAAGGTTTCACTGTGCACATACCTTGAATGTATTTTACCATTAAACAAACTTCAAAATGAATGGCTGCGGACGATCAGGGTCACATTCTTTCACCACCTTGTCGATTTGGAGTGAGATGAAATACGTGTTAACATCGTTGGATGACCACAAGCCGTCACACTACGGAGCAGCATGCCAACAAGAAGATGGAATACTTATGCTCAAATTAAAGACTTTATTTTAAAATGTAGGAATATCAGTCAATGGGAGGAGGTGTTTTGATGAGCTAGACCCAAGTCACATTGCCAAACCATCCACAAACAAATCAGAAATTCACAAAATCTTGGCCATTTGTGGTAATGTTATCTTTTGTTCAGTTTGAAGTCTGGATTGTCGGTGTGACTGGGATATAAAATTAGGATTGTGTTTAATGATTTTTAACATGGCCATACCAGCCAGTGAATTAATTTTGATAAATCCAATGTTTTGTTACCTTTTTGTTTTTAGGTGAAGGATTTTTGCTCACTTTAAAAGCGTTCTTGCCCACTCTTATCTCTCTCCGTCTCCCCCCCCCCTCTATCTCTCTCTCTCTCTCTCTCTCTCTCTCTCTCCCTCTCTCTCTCTCTTTCTCTATTTCTCCTCCTTTCTCCATTTCTCCTCTTTTCTACATTATCTTTTTCTTTTCTATTTATTTGCCAATGACTTGCAAGCAGCAGTTATTGATGTTTGGTTTTTGTCCATCCTTGCATTTCTGTAGTTTCCCTTATTTAATTTCTCTCATTCTGTTTACGCAATTTCATATCTACCTTTCCTTACTTTTCATTATCGCTTATCAATTTGTGTGCCTTTTAGAACTGTATGGTTGTAGTTAGTTATGTAATGTAGTAAGTGACTTCGACAATTGTGGGGTTTTCTTCTTTCCATTTTCTATGTGCAGTAGGAGAAAATAAAGCAAAACCTACAAATCAATGATATGGTCCTATGTTTCATATTGTGTACCTGTTGATAATTTGTATGTTGCCGTCATTGTGATAGGGTCTTCAGATAATGTGTGAAGGTCGCTAATTTATTCACAAAAAGTGACACTTTCCCTTTTTTAAAGAAGAACTTGTGAAGTACAGTTATAGAGGTTATCCCCTGTACCATGCACTTGAAATTGCAAAAGTGGGGGAGGGCAACGTTTGGGGAAAATATACACAAAATGGATCTTGACAGTTATTTGTTTTCCCATAAAGATTTTGCAAATTCTTCACAAAAAAAAAAATGTTGCAAACACCTTCTAAAATGCATTTTTTTTCTTTTCATTTGATTGGTTGGCTGATGGATTGAAAGTTGGTTGACTACAAACAAACGCAGATTGATCGGTTGTCCTGGTAGATTGGTTGAATGTGTTGTTGATGATATGGCAGGGTGAAAGAACGCTGTGTTGAATGATTGATTGGTTATTTGCTTGATTTTACGGTAGATTGAATATCTTGTTCAAAGCAATCGTGTATCAAAAGGCTATCTGATAGTGATTATGAATTTAGTGAATGGTAGATTAATGAACGTAGGATAGACTGTCAAACTGAAATGACTAGTTATGATTATAATAAAAGATTATGAACTCCTTTCTTGCCATTTCAAATTCATTTCCTACACCTTTTTCTGCCGCTCTCTCTCGTATCTTGCAGTACCTCGCTTTCCAAATTATGAGATATATCTCGGGTATTTTGTTACCATACTTTTTCTTTATATCTCTGTTTTAGACCCTTGAGTTTGATTGCTCTTTGACCTCTGTTTAATTCATGTTTCCCGAATTGTCGTCTTCTTTAATTTATTCTTCTTTTTTTCTTCTCCTAGCTTCTCCTTCTCCTTCTTGCTCTTCTTCTTCTTTTACTATTAGTCTCGTCCTCTACCCCAAACTTTTCTTCACAGTAGGCCTTCAAACCGCTTCATTACGGTTGCTGTTTTTCTCTCCTGCTAATTATGTATGAAAGTCAGTCCTGAAATCGTTTATCTTTTTTCTTTCCCCATATGTATCTTTCTGTTTAAATATCTCGCCTTTCCGATATCTATCTTTTTTCTTCTTCCTTCTGTTTGTCAGAGATTTATGAGGAATTGTGCCCTCCTCCTCCCCCTTGAAGGCGGCCCGGGGGCGTCATTTTTTTCTGCGGCACAGATTGGGTTTTTTTTTTAAAAAGAGGTCTTGATTTAACCCTAACCCTAACCCTAAACTTATTAAACACACCTAACCCATTATTGGGGGTAGTTTTTCTCGAAAAAAAAAATTTCGGGTGTTTTTCGGGTAGGGCTACAAAAATTCACGATATTATAACCTGGTTGAACGCGTGCACAGAAATCGGCGTCGACTCAATCGTAGGAGATGCAGCCAATATAGTTGTTTACGCCCTCTTGTGTTCTCCGTTACTCCTGAACTAGTACTCGTATAATATTATTCTCCCCTATTATGTATCCAATCAACCAATTTGTACTTATATTTCCCCAGTCTTTTTGTGTAAGTATGAATTAAAGTTTTCTATTTCCCTCCCCTGATGAGCTCGGCGGTAAGATCGGATATATCTTGACTATTTATTTGAAGTAAAGGATAAAAATCAAACCTTTGCCCCATACAGGAAAGTAAAGGTTAGAGGTCGGAGCAAATTAATGCTAACCCACACTATTTCGAGATAGCACAGATCAATGAGGAATAAATGTTGAATTTGACCAACTTATCGTTAGGATTTTGAAGAAACAGTTTTATTGGTTGTGGGTCAGTTTCTGTCAAGTGCATGTGATGTACTTTGTATTGAAGTAAGTAAGTCTTAGTCCCGCCCCCCCCCCCCCCCACTCAGTGTTATTTAGGGTACGCATATGCTCGTTCCCTCTTTTTGAAAGCACCCCCTATCTGAGGACTGCCAACATTTTCGAACCCCCCTTTCGCAGGCTTTTCACAGGCTTTTCCTGCCTTGGAGACCCCCCTAAATCAGGAAAAATGCTCAATGTACCCCACTAAATCCAGAATAATTTCTCAGGAGTCCAAAGAGATGAGAGAAAAAAAGAAAAAACACCCCCTTTTTAAAGAAATCTCCGGGTGAAAAGTCAAATACACCCCTTTTTTACAATTCTCGGGCCGGACTTTGTCGCAAGAAAAGTACCCCTTTACCGGACATTTTGGCAACACGATGCGGTCATTCCTTAGTCCATAATTGCACTGACTCTTCAATTAAAAAAGGATTCTGTAAAAACTGCCCGGAATGGCATTTGACACACAAACGACCCCCCCCCCCCCCCCCACACACACACTATTGAATTTCTAATTCGTTACCAGTGATTTACAAATGTTGCTGAAATGACATGATTTTCGGGGTTTTTTTTCTCTCATTTTTCCCCATTATTCCAGAGGCGGCACCCCCGGTGAGGGCGGGGCACTGTGCCACCACCTTTTTCAGGTACCCACAAAAAGCCCCTTTTTACATGAAACAAGTGCCCCCTATTCTTTTCTAATAACTGTCATTTTCATCTCTTTTCATTTCTGGTGAGTACGTCTTTTCAGATGCG
>JAVYIG010010743.1:0-66652 GCA_035222895.1 Strongylocentrotus droebachiensis
AAATGGTAAACAGTGACCACTGCTTTTAGATAGCAACACCAGCCAGGTTTCACTTGTTTGAGCACTCATTGGGAAACAAGGAAAATGTGGATAGACTACATCTGTGTAGAGGTGGCCGCTAAAATAGATCAGAATAAAATTGCATCAATTCAGAGCAGACATTTTCCTTTTCACCAATACAGATCGCCCTTTTTGACAGGTTGAAGAAGGTCTCCTATTTCTCTTTTTTCCTAGTCCTTTGAGGTTGCAGGAATTCAAAGGCTTTTACTTGCATTCATATTAATGGTCTCCCAATAGATATATATATATATATATATTAAAGGTGGGTATCAACTAAATGGTGTGCATCATTCTATATGGTATTACTAACCAGCTTTCAGATGACATTGCTGATTCTCCTTTTCAATTGGAGCCAGCCTAAAGACTCATAGCACTACATACCTGAATAACCAGTATATTTGTGTACATGCATTTTTTTTATTATTATTGTTTGTTTTTTTTTTGGGGGGGGGGGGGATTTTCAGTGTTCTTTCTTTCCAATATTTCTATCGCGTTTAACCTATTGCCTTCTGGAAAGAGACAGTAGTATGTAACTTCCCCAAGGTCAGCACATGCTCACAAAAGAATTTCATTCTGTCATACAATACCTCCACATTACCTTTTTTTTTCCTGGTGATGCTACAGCACGTTCATAGCAACTCCTTAGATGGTGTTGTGTGTGGTCTATTGTAAACAGTTGGTCATCTCTGGTGAAGCTACATACCACTGGCTCTTGTTAGCTCATTAATGATTGACAAATGATTTCACAAGATGAATGATGAGATTTGGAGCATTTCTGAGAAAAATATTTGTAAATGTATTTAAAAAATCTATGAAATATATTTAGATGTTTGAATAACAAATATGGGTTGTATGCAGCCCTGCACATCAACAGGAATCAACTTTATATTTGGATTTCACCCAACCTTTAAACTTTCAAGTTTGCACAGTTGTCAAAAGATTATCTGGTCAATGAAACTTAATTTCATTAGAACTGGCTTAAAATCATTCTGAATACTAACTAAGCAGTAGAGACGTTCCTTGGACAAACAAAGTGTAATTGAAAAACATGCAGGAGAAGATATTCACTTAATCCACCGCATGGTCAAATATTCGACAGTTTAGATATCTACCTTTATTTTTCTCATTTTTCTATGCTCACTTCTCAGCTATTATAAATTTTCTACTGCATTCATTTGGCTTTTGTACAATATTTGTAGTCTTAAACATTCAGGAGGGTGTTTGGTATTGATGCGTTAGATTTAGTCATTCCCTGCACTCAAGATTCCCTTAGACCTGGTAGGAATGATGGCATCTGCAGGGCTCGTGATATCCTGTTGTATATTTAATAGGCTATCAACAAACAAACAAGTAGGATAAGATATGAAGGCAACCCAGCTAACATCATTTTTTTCTCTCTTTTTCTCGTTTGGTCCAGATATCAATGAGTGCTCGAGCAACCCCTGTATGAATGGAGGGAACTGCATAGACATGATCAGTGGATACACATGTTCATGTCCAGATGGTTTCAATGGAACTCACTGTGAATTTGGTAACATATCATGTAGCTTTAATAGTTATCCCTTTTAAATACACTTTTTTAGAAAACCCAAGAACTGAAACCTGGAGTGGAAGCACTCTTGAAGTAAGAGGAATTATTCTGACAGGGGTCTCAAAGAAAAAGTATGAAGAAAAAAGCAATATACACATGTGCAGATAAAATGTATCTTATATGTAAGTACATGTATGTATCAGGTGCATATATGTATGAAACATTATATATATTTTTAATCTACATGTATATACCCTGTTATCCCCATTTCAAATAGAGCAGACTGGTGTCTGTGACTTATGCATGACTCATGTTTGTTTTTTGTTATGGTTTGTTTTGCATGAATATTTGAATTGCTCTGCTTAATTTTTGTTTATATTCATATGTAGTTACATCATAGATAGAATTATGTAAATGAATCGCTTACCTTGTATTGTACACATACTTATATTTGTCTTCATTTGTTGATCATGTAGGCAGAACTATGTGTATCACTCTTTAAACTATGAAGTTGCACAGTTTGTTAAATATTTTTCAGAGAGCCATGTCATTTTAGTTGTCCTTAATTAATTGAAATTAGGTGAAATATATCTGAGTTGGGCATGACATGAACAATTTCGTCCCTATTTTCACGAAGTGACGGTAGTGAATGAAAATCGCATACAATTTGCGTGCGGATTTTCCTCACTACCGTCACTTCGTGAAAATAGGAACAATTTGTCTGATAAATCTAACCAGTATTTAGATTAAAAATGTATTTAGTTCAAAAGTGCAAAATGCTTATATCTGAATGCTGCAAGCAGGTATATTTCCTCTTGATAACCGTAGGTATAGAAATACTAAAAACTGGTGCCAACTTATTGAGATTTCTTTTTTATTTCAAGACTATTTGGAGTTACTGACAAAAGTATGTTTCTTGCAGTTTGTTAGTGTTGTTTTGCATGCATGACACAATGGAAAATATGAATATTGATTCCTCATAAGTATTTCTCTGCCTTTTCTCGGTCCAAAATGAAAATATTTGTGAAGTTTCAAAAGTAATAAAGCCTATGAAAGATATCAAGAAAAAAATAATTAGCAAACAGTTAAAATTGATAGTAGAAGAGATTGTTACAAGAAAAAAATTGTTAGAGGTGAGGGTCGTTGACATAGTTCAATGGTCAGTTTTCATCTACTAGAACCCCCCAAATCTGTTCAAATAAATTCTAACATTGAACAGATTTTCACACTTTTAATTTATATTCATTTTGATACCACCATATATTTAGCAAAACATTTTGCACAATGATTTATGTAGTCACATCTGACAAGTGCAAACATATCCAAGAATCTCAATATACGGGGTAGATGTTAGAAGGAGCTAGGCCCAACTTCTAAAAAGTAAACAAATTGCACTTAACAAAATACAAAGCTCGCAGATAATGGAAAACGTTGGGCATTTAACCTTTTAGTTTGCATGATTTTGATTATTTTTATTGTATTTTCTTTTGTGGCTGTGATATTGTTTGCTTTGCCTTGAAGACATTGATGCATGTGTCCCTAACCCATGTGTCAATGAAGTGAACTGCACAAACCACTTAATGAATCCCGGTGATGCTACTTACACATGTGTCTGCATGCCTGGATGGACAGGGGAGAAATTGCGCAGAGGGTTTGTACCAATTCCACCCTAAATAATAATTCCAAAATCATGATTAAGATATGGTACACTGTTGCCAATAAAGTTGAAATATGTTGTCCATACTCCTTTCATGAATTGACTGTGGCAATGTGATTTTATCTTGATGGATAAAGTTTATATCTCTCTGAACTTTATTAATCAATGTCTATGACTCTTTAGATTAACCATAAAGTTCTGCGGAGATGTAAACTTTATCAAGAATAACCAGATTGTCACACTCATTGTTTTAAAGAGGTAAGACAAATATTATTCCAACTCTACAGGCAACCGTTGTCATTTTGGGAAATTAAATAAAGTTCTGTATAGTGCAGATCTTATGAAAATTTGCACACAACTGGTCCTCATTCACGATTATATTGATACCATCACATATTCAGTAGAAACATTTTGCATAATGATTTACTAATTCACATCTGACCAGTGCAAAAATATCAACTTTTTATTGAAGAATAAAATGTGTGTACCAAATAATAATGATGTATGAATGTGGTAAATTTGAGCATAGTTTGTACATAGTTGTTTCACTTATTATGACATATGTTCATGAAAGGAAATAAATATTTTTTACTTTTAGATAAACACTATGTACTGTGTTTTATACCAGTAAATGACAAGGAATGATTTAAAGATACCAACGCTAAACCTATACTCAATTATCAGTACCTCCTATTATTTCACACAGAACATCTTTAAACATGTATCTCTTTTTGTACCACGCAAGAATCTTTGGTAGATAATCAAATTATATTTGCTTCATGGGATTTTACCAATTCTAAGATGAGCTGTTTATTTATACTGTTAACAACAGCATTATATATTTTCTGTTGATTCATAGAGTTTTCAAATTTCAGATCCATGAGGGCTAACGTGGAAAGTTAGAAGGCACCTCCAAAATTCTTTGGGGGCCTCAAAGTTTCAATTTTAAAATGCTTTTTTACAACAAACTTGTTTGTTATAGTTTTAACAAATTCCTTATTATTGTAATCATTAACAAGGTTTGTTGGAAGTGAATAGGCACTAAGCTTTACAAAATTCCAAAGCATTTACATTATTCAAAAGAAAAAAGTAGCATAAAAATTACTGCTTAAAGATGCTGATCAAGAGCTTTGAATTATTGCCAAATGCCAGCATTAGAAAAAAAAATATTTTGCTGTTTTGTATAGGATTAATTTTTAACATGCTGAAAGGGTAATTCAAATACATATATGCATATGCCTTTTCGTCTAATGTGTAGATATTCGTGAATGCGTGTCGACGCCCTGCGAAAATGGTGGAACCTGCGATGATGGCATTAACTATTACAACTGCACTTGTCCTCCTGGATTCGATGGAACACGTTGTGAAAATAGTATGTGAACTTGCACATATAGGGGATGAGTAGCATGAAAATGCTTGATCTTTTATTTCTGAACATAAAAAGGAGTAGGATTGTTTCTAAGGTTGCTGAAAGCACATTTTATTTACCATGATACATGTAAGTGCATTTGCATATTGATTAATAACTTTGTGACTATAAATCCTGCATTCAAACAAACAAAAGTTCATGATTGTACAGGGTATGCTGGAAGAAAGTATGTAGTTGTATTCAATACTATGGTTAATATCTTGGATATAATCCAATTCCCCCTTCTTCTTTTTTTTATCCTTTGTGTGCAATATTATATGGGAGCATAACAAAATAAGCATAGTTTAATAGTAAATCTGCATCCTTTCTCTAGGGAAATAAAATGCTAACATCTACAGAGTTTTTAGATACAGAGTAGGTAGAATTTCTTGAATTCCTGCTGGCCTTTTCTAAAGAAAAGCTCTATGAAACAAATGAAACAAAGCTGGTAGTATGATCTTGCTGCCGATTGCATACAGTTTGTGGATGGTATGAATAATCTGTTAAGAGAAATAACAATTAATATGTAGGTTGTCTGGATCTTTCAGAAGTTGGCCATCATAACTGAGATTGGTAATCTGATTGTACAATAACATAACGATTGATATGATCGTTGTTAGAGTGTGTCGGATGGAGGAAAAATATTTAGAAAGAGGCTGTGGTTTAAGTATTTGTATCTACTGCAACTATTTCAGAGTGTCCTGAAGGTACTTTTGGAGATTACTGTACAGAGAGCTGTACTTGTGTGGATGGTGCTAACTGCAGTAATGTTGATGGGAGCTGCACTTGTGAGCCAGCATTTGAGGGAGCAGTTTGTAACAAAAGTAAGTGAACTTGTTGGTATTGAAGTGGCTTAAATCAAAGAGAATTTAGAGAAGAAGATAAGCATGATCATGATGAATGTCTCAATAGATATCTTCTTACATGTGAATTCATTGAATTGAATTGCCCATGAATGTGTGTTATTTTCTATTTACATCCAAACTTACCGGTAACTCTTTATATGACACACAAATAATCTTCCTGTGCCACATTGTATTTATAATGGCAAAGATATTCCAAAGGCTTCAAGACTATTTACCTGTCTCCAATGCAAGATAAATCTATACCTGTGTTGAAAGGGTTGTCATGGAGGTAATCAAGACCAAAAAGGGTAATTTTGCAAAGCCGTTATGTTTAAAGCAATCCTTCCGTCAAGTGTTGCCTGTTTTATGCAAAATTGCACATGTGTCAAATCAGCGACTGTGCAGAGAGGCGAATAAAGCAACCAAGTGTTAAATACATGTATTACAGGGGAAGTCCACCCTGGTATTAAGTTGGTTTTGATAGAAGCCGAAAATCAAAAGCAACAGGTCAGTGAAAGTTTGAGCAAAAACAGATTAAAAATAAGAAAGTTATACACTTTTTAAGGTGCGATCAATCAAACGCAAATTGGCAACTCAGTGACGCATCTTCGAAGCTCCCCTCCCATCTGCCATGTACTAATTCATTCACCCTAAATATAATTTATGAAAATATGTTTTGATACAACCCCTGTATGAAACAAATCTATTCCAACATCAATAACTAAGAAAATTAAAATTCATGAGATTTTCTGTACAGAGCAATTGGGAAGGAGCTCGCATGATACGTCACAGTGTTGCCAATTTGTGTTTCAATGATGACAACTTTTAATATTCAAAACTTTCCTATTATTCAATCAGAATTTGCTCAAATTTTAACTGATTTGTTTCTCTCACATTTCTGCTTTTATTGCAACCCACTGTAATATCAGGGTGGACTTCCCTTTCAAGTTATACATTTGCATGTACCGTGCATGTTCTTAAATTAAAGTTGCTCACAGAATGCTCTCTAGGAATCTGTTGAACATAAAGACTGTTTTGCATATTTTCCTGGCCTAAACAGATTTTTGGAGTACATAGGAAAGCTACAACTTTTGTTTAATCTGCACCAATTTGACAGTATTCCAAATTTAGAATGACATAGTGTGATGAATTTATTCCTTGCAGTAGTATGTTGTGTGACAAACTTCATGCTGTACAAGAAGACCGTAATTTGTAATAAGTTCCCTAACCATGACTTAATGGTGCTTTCACTCTTTGCAGGGGAGGTTAAAGTCACAGCAAGAAGGACATCTAACGATACAATATCAAAGGGCGACGACTTTACACTAGCTTGTCAGGTGAATCTCGCAGAGATAGACCTGGATGAAGTTGCTTGGTACAGAGATAGTGACAAACTCCCGGGTACAACGAATGGGGACCCTGACATGGGAATGTACAGCATCACCATCCTGGGAGCCGGTGCAGAAGATACAGGGGCCTACCGCTGCACTGCTGTGACAATAGGAAACAGATTTAATGCATCAAGCCAAGACATTTTAGTTGATGTAGTTGGTGAGTAGCTAGAAAGGTTGATGAATGTGTATAAACAAACTATACATGCATACAGAATTGTCATACGAAATGAAAATGTCACTATCCGGTCGATTTGTACATGTACATCCAATAAGTAAGTTTTTTTTTAAAATGAAGTACATGCAGATATTTGATATTCTCTCTTTAATATTCTATGTAAATGTATGAACACCATACATAAATTAAAGGGGCATTTGTTACAAGTCCCAAATACAGGCATTTTGAAACCTATAGACAGTTTGCAAAGAAAAGTAGTGTGAGCTGATCCGTTAAAAAATTGTTGTAGATATATTTTGCAATTAACATTCAGATTGTTCTGAGAGTACGGCATTGCAAGTGGTATTTACCAGATTGTACTGTTGCCCGTTACCTGTTGTACTTTGGATGCCCAGCTCGGTTTCATGGAATTTTTTATTCTGCACTGCTCCTTTCAGTTATTGGTAAAATTGACGATGACCTCAGCAGATCTAAGGATTATGTCCAACTAAACGGAACGGCACGTCTTAACTGTACCGTGTTCTCGAGCAGTGAAGCAAGCATAGCATGGGAGCGGAATGGAGTGAGACTAGTGGATAGTATGAACAGGACTAGCATTGAACCAAGCCAAGAAATAGGAACAGGAGGGACGTATTTCTTCAGCGTGCTCAATATATCTGACATTACCCGAGAAGATGATGGAATTTATAGGTGCTTGGCTTTTGACGGAGCAGGGAATATGACAGACAGCGCTGATTTTACCATCTTTGTCCAAGGTAAGAGTGAAAGTGTTTTTTGTTCAATATCAACGTTTTAACTTTTTTTCTTCTGTTTTATTGATGTTCTTTGACTGTTGATACATTTACCCAATAAAATCATTGAATTCAATTAATACAATATATGCCCTCATTCTCTATCTCCATTCCCTTCATTTGGGAGCTCTTCAGCCGGCTGCTATTTTCCAGGCATGCTTGTTTGTGTTCAAACCACAATGGTATCCTCATTCTATCATGTAACTAATAATTAAGCCTGAGTCATTACGGTTTTTTGTGCTTAACATTTAACTGTTTGAAAATACACGTATTTTTCCATGTGTGTAAATTATCAAGCATTCAGTCATTTCGATGAAGACATAATGTTTTCATATCTCCTTATCGCCAATGAAGTCCCGCCAATAGCTATTAATTTAGGAGTTCCATATTGGCAATAAAGTCTCGCCAATAATTATTATTTTTAGATCTCCGTACGGGCAACGGAGATCTAAAAACAAGAATTATCGGCAAGACTTTGTTGCCCCTATGGAGATCTAAAGACAATAATTATCGGCAAGACTTCATTGCCCCTATGGAGATCTAAAAACAATAATACATCAGGAAAGGTAGAAGTGATATGAGCAAGTGTAATTCTAGGACTTGAACCCTTGACCTTTTCATCTGAAGTCAAGTACCACTAGACTACAACACCTCTGAAACACTATGACTAAAAAAACTTTCTTTTCCTGTATCTTTCACAGAGGTGGCAGAACTTGCTAATGCAACATATGACAATGTCCTCTCCATGCAACTTCAACTTGTGTGGGACTTTACAGTTCAAGGCAATGACGACAAAATCAACTGCATAGCCAAATACGGGATTCAAGACACCAATGAGACAGAGCAAGATGTGGGAGGTACATCACCGGGTGTCCCGGTGATAGACTTGCAGCCCTACACCACCTACAACTTTCAGCTGATCTGTGTGAATCTTGCTGGAAGCAGCAAGCCTCTGGTCTTTCCACCCCAAGAAACCCTAGCTGGAGGTATGATCACTATCTTGCATGTATATTCATTGTTATGTCACCCAAAATGAAAAAGTCACGCATGTATTTTAGTGTGGTCCAAAATATATTTTCTGCATATATTTCTCCTTTTATCCTTCTATGATTTTTTATAAAAGTTAAATGTAAACTTGTTTAATTTCTTCCACAATAAATATAAAGACCCTTGCATAGAAAAATTATTAGAGGATTGTTTTATATATGTATTTGACTAGTTTAACTAGCCTTTCAATTTTGTACCCAGTTTTGCTAAGTTACCAAAAGGGGGAACTGATAACTACTGTATATGATAACTATTTGTTGTGCAATATGAATATATAGCAGTATTTATATCATTCAAGAATCTAACCTTCATTCAATTTGTTTTTTTCAGGAACCATTAGACTCCTGATCTCAAATTATGATTAAGTCTTAAAATGCATGCTTCATTTAATTTTCATACTTCAGTTTTATTGATGAAACATATTTTCCTATATTGATGATCACTTTTGACTTCATTTCAGAGCCGTCTCAGCCGCGGAATGTGCTTATTAGTGATATACAAGCAACAGAGGTGTTTGTAGAATGGGACGAGCCAGCTGATAAAAATGGACCTATTGATGGATACATTCTCACAGCTGAAGGTGGAAATATGCCTGTAATTCGCAGTAAGTCCTAGTTAACATTTTTTAGGGTAATAATTTTAACCCTAAAAGGGCTAGGGGTAGAATCCAACCCCCCCCCCCTCCCCCTCCTCGCAATACACTCAAGGATTAGTATTTTGCACTTCAAGGAATTTATCTAGAGTCTTACGCATCTTTTGATCACAAATTAAAAAAATTAAAAAATTATAGCGCTGCATGTGCACAGCCAAGAATTAACCTTTCCCTTTGTGTATTGGACACAATGCAGAATTGTCAATTTACAGATATGTGAATACTTAGTTAGCCATAATTCATAATCCATTTGAGATATAGATACAAAACTTACTTGACATACTTTTATAAGACACTCTATGTTTCTGCCAAGTTGCAGGATTTTTCTTCACTCCATAGCACCAAAATAACCCAGCCTTTTTAGGGTTAAGTGATGGAATACGAGATCTAGTATTGAAAATAATCCAATGCTGTAAAATCTGTAGTAAGTAGTTGATTTATCTGTAACTGTTTTCAAATCACTGGTTTGATCCGTATTTAGCCCAAACAATCTACATTTTGTGTTTTGGCTCTCTAACTTTTTAAGAAAGAAAGGGCAAAAGTTTATGCACATATTGTGTCCATTTCTGTTACATAACCACATTGCATATGGAGCCAAGAATTTTAAGAGGGAAAATAACCTGTTAAATCTTTAAATTGGCAACACTTTGAGAGGTTCAATGTCATTTTTTTTTAATGGAACTTAGCCATTTTATCAACTTTTCAACAACATTTCTATCCACTATACAGGTTCCAGAGACAATACATTTTATTAGAACAATGATCAATAAAAAGAAAATATTATTGTTGCCAATTTGAAGAACAATGTATGATACATTTAGCCCAAAAAAAATCCTTTCCTTAAAGGGCTAATCTTCTGGAGCAGTGAGCATCAAACCATGCATTGAAAATGAAGTTTAAGGGTATTAATCCTTTACAAAATGAGTTTAAGCATGTAGACAATCTAATCTGTCAAGTGGCAACCAGTGATTGTGCATTCTTCTGGTCTACCACGCCTACCAGTGCAAAAAAGTGATGGCTAATATGGTTAATAGTGATAACGCTTGGCTAAGTCTCGGACATGAAGTGCACATTGTTTCAAATGGCAAGGACATTGATGCGCACACTAAGCTGTGCATTACACTGTTTGGCTCTGCTTATATTACGTAGTGTCATTTAAAGGTACTATGTCCCATTTGCAGCCAACATCAAATTCTGTAGAATTTTGCAGGAATTATGAATATGTCATGTATGTCCTATCTGTAAAATTTAAACGTTAACAGTGTCCTCGTAATTAAATTAGGCAATGAAACCCATTTAATTTCTAGACTTCACTGTCAGACACTAATGAGTGACTGACTGACTTGACTTCTTTTTTTGTTCTGGTAATAACATACATAAAATGAGCGGTAAAGGGTACATGAGCAGTACATCAATAACCCACTTCTTGTAATGGTCAAAATTAAACTGATCTTTAATCTTTGCGCAGCACAAAACGTACAACGTACAATGTTCTGAAAATCAGACTATTACTAAAAGTTTTGCAATCCTTATGGTCGTTTTTCACTAAAAGACATTTTCAAGCCCTTTCGTTTTGAGGGAAGTTCTAAATTAGTATGATCTTTCAAATGCTGTTGGAATATTTTATTTTTTTTAGGGGGGGGGGGCTGCAAATGGGACATGGTACCTTTAATAAACCAAATGGAGTCCTCCATAACAGTGTGACTCTTGGCATGTTGATGTTGATTTCTTTACTTCATATTCATATTGAAGACCCATTTTAAAAGCAAATAATTCATGTTGTACAGCTCATATATTAGTGATATGCACTGCACTTGGTTTCAGTCGCAATGAGACGGACAATGAACTCGACAAGTTTTGTTCATTATCCTATTTTGACTTACCGTAATATTCGTGCAGTGCATATTCCCTAATGCAATCGCAAAGATGTTTCATTTGTATAACATCATGCTTGAAGGGAGTTGTGTTAATGTGCTTTTCAAATCTGTCTGATAATGCTTTTAATACTTTTGTAAGATCATTTTCCTCTCTCAAAATTGTTTATTAAAGCTACTTTGGGAAGCGGAACAAGCACTGTTTATGGCGAGCTTACACCAGATACAACCTACATGATCAGTATACAAGCATTTAATAACAACCCAATAGACGGGAGACTGTTTAGTGTGGAATCAACACCCTCGGAACCTTTTACAACCTCAGAAGCTGGTATGTACAGATTATGGAGCATCAGTATTAAATGAATATGATATTTCAAAGGTCACACAGGTCAATTAAGGATAGATAAGTCATATTAGTCCTGTAAATTATTTTACTAAAAGATTCATTTAAAGTACGTTTGGACATGTATACTTAATCATAGAAAGGTAGAGGTAGAGTTTTGAGATAATGAGAAGATATAATTTATTACTTTATAAGTAATTATTTTTTGCAAATTTTACGAATAACTCAATGATTGCAAATTTAACGACTTGCAAACAATATTTCCAGTAAGTAATTTTGCATGTCCAAATCACTAATGTAAGCCTGTGTCATGCTGCGCAGTTTGAGACCCATTAATTGTAGAGGGCACTTCAATAAATAATTTCATTAAATTCTCCCAAAATAATTATAATATTAAGATATTTCAAACGTACACGTACATGAAGCAGATCAGTGAAAAAAATCTGTTGGTGAAAAATCATGATAATAAATAAATTGATGGTAGGCGGGGGCATTTGGAGATCAATGCTTCTTTTATTCTTCTCCTCTTCCTGGGGAGCATTCAAGCCAGTCAAAATTTTACAATGTTTAAAGATTCAAGTCGATATGGTGTTGGCGTACCATTAAGTTTTGGTTGCCCATTTATTAAATTTTGGCAGAGTGGACATTATAAACTTAAATGCTGTTCCAGGGATAAACTGCAAAACATTAAAGCCTCATTTCAGATATGTCTCGGCAAAACGCTGAGTTGTTGAATGTTTTTTTTAATGACGTAAAGTGCATTACACGTCACATTTTTGTATCTTTTAAAACAGAGCTGAATGAATATGTGCATTTGCCATTCATTTACACATGTTTTAAAAAAAACATGGCAGCTTTTTTGCGGCGGTTTACTGCATCATATCTGAACGAGCCTTTATATCTCAAGCATTAAAACCACTTGACAACAAAACTTCTATCATATGTATTCATGTATGTACATATATGTAGTAACTAATGAAAGTACAAACTGAATGTCTGTATGTTAATAAGCACATTATCCAAACGCATTAGCTTAGTACAGTGACTATGTCGGGGAAAATTATAAATTCTCATATTTTTTCTCTCTTTTTTAGTACCTGGTATACCTGGAGGACTTACTGTTGTTGATAATACTCCAACTGAATGCATAATTTCTTGGACGCCACCAATAAAGCCAAATGGAGAGATCACAAAATATACAGTAAGGGTTATTTCATTAACTTAGCAACCTAGGATGTATTCAATAAACATTGATTTTGAAGCCTAGAATCATATGAATGCAAGCCTCTTTCAATGGGTTACGATTAACAGGATTATTTTTAAGCAGGCAAATTTTTTTAAAGGGCATGTTAAAAAGTAAGATCTAAGTATCATTGAGTAGAGGAATATGTGACTTTATCCCTTTCATTTTCATGGTTGGTTAAAGTAGAAAATAACACTAGGAAAATTAAATACCTTTGGACTAAACATTTTTTGAGATTTCACCCATATATTCTACCGCTAAGTTTGTTTCAAAGTTACAACAATATATTTGTTTGCAGCATTTTTGTTGTTGTTGGGGGGGGGGGGGGGGTTCTTGTAAAACAAAAGAATTGATAAAGTTTACCTATGGAAACCCTAAGAGATTCAGATGTACTCTTGTCGCAATAGAGTTGAGAAATCTACCAGTTAATGCCACAGTCACAACTCACCATGTGTCCTTTCACAAGTGTATGACTGCAGCTGTGGCCTGGTCGTAGGCCAACTCCTGCGATTTGTACGTCCTTCTTACGACTCCTCGTGGGTACCCTAGTCACAAACATTCTCCTCCCTGTGTTTGCAATGAAATGCTATGACTGCTTGTGCCCATATGTTCTTCAAAAAATGTAGCCACATGCAGAGACTGTTGGACACGTCCAACAGCCACCTTGGGAACCAGGAAAAAAAATCTGTAGACCCATGCATCTGACACAGGAATTTTCTGTGAAATCCATCGTAGATCACATGCAGAGAGGTGCACGGCAAGTTGTGACCATGATTTAGACAGATATATGAATACACCCACTTCATGCAACAATAAAACGATAATTGCAATTTAGTATTGATACATCAACATCCTATACTAGGGTATTACTCTTGTGTAATTATGAGTATTGCTCCATTTTTCTTGCAGCTGTATGAAGAGGTCGTGAGAAGGGACACAAATGCTGTGGAAAGAGCCATTCGAATGGATTTAAATGCTAATGAAAACCAGAAAAAAGTTATAAAGGCAGAATCCTATTCCATCTTTCGTTACTCTGTCACTGCTTCAACTGCACCTGGAGAAGGGGCTAATGCTACCACTGACGAGATGTGCAAAACACAACAAGGAGGTTTGGTTCTTGTTAATTTAAAGTGTACCAATCATTTGAAAATCTCATTTGTAGAATGTATAGAATTAACCTCTAAATACTTTACTTTGCATTCTGTATTAGGTAAATGGTTAATAATGAAGAAATAAAGGATAACATAATGCCCTGTGTATAGGGCGCCCACCCTATTCTATGCAAGTGTTAAGTAGTCCACTTAACTACCTGGTAGACGTTTTACTGTTTACTGGGAGTGTATTTTATCTTGTATAAGAAATATTTAAAGCTCATACTTTGACTATATTATAGCCAAATTTAACCCCTCACATCAAAAACAAAATATGTTTTAATTATCGGTACCTTATACACTTAAAAAAGTACCACTGCACTCTGATAAATATTGGAGAAAAATGACAAAACATGAGGATACATGTAATTGTGTGTCCAAAGAACTTTGGGTAATTTTATGTCCAGCTTGAGTAATATTTTACCCAATTATGAAGTTCCTCTTCCTACAAACTGAGCTAAACTCACCAGAGTCGGACATTAAATTGACCACATTAACATAATCACTAAAATGTTTGATTTGGCATAAAATTAATTGTCCTCTCTCTCATTTTGTTTGTTCTATCTTTAATACTCCTGTTATTCTTTTGTGTATAATGCAGATGCTTTTATGTGATTTTATCTTTTCCACAAGTTCACCTTGAGCATTTGTTTTCAAGTGGATTTGGCACCTTACAATTCTGTTATGTCATTATGATATTAACTGAGTAATGAGGAATGAAAGAGTGGCCAACTTTAGTTACTAGGTGACAAAAAGCAAGGTTTGGGTGCCTGAACCCCTCATTATTTGCCCAATTTGAAGTTTTGCAATTTATGTCACTCAACAACAAAACAAAAAAAACTTTTGATTTGTCAGTCCACCTTAATACCGTCTTCCTGTAGGCCCGAGAGCTTGAAGACTGCAGAGTGAAGGGATATATTAGCTTTACATGTACTTTTTATTATCATTATTATAATTGGTGTTTTTGTTTTTGGTCTGGTTATTAATATTGTTATCATCATTATTCACAATAGTGAAATTCACCCCTGTTGTTCTAGTTGGCATGCAAACCCTCACACGCAATTCCAAAAATTTACATGTACTTACAGTACTTTTTATTATTATTATTATTATTATAATTGGTGTTTTTGTTGTTGTTGGTGTTGTTCTGGTTATTAATATTCTTATTATTATTATTATTCACAAAGGTGAAATCCACACCTGTTGCTCTTAGGCACATGCCATTCCGATAAAGACAGTTATGAAACTTACATCCACTTGTGTTGCGCTTTAATACTGAATGTCTGTATTCTCTGTTTTGATTCAGTGCCTGTGGTGCCACCATCCATACCTTCCCCTAACGAGGAGGCAATCTCTCAGACAAGCTTCACGACGACGTTGTCGCCCTATAATGCACGCAATGGGCCCGTTAGGTATGAGAACACTTCAGCAATTCCATCCAAACTATTTGGTATAGTGTCCAGCTTAGCCTTGCATTTAGAAGCGCTTCACAATTTGCTCTATACTGTAGAATAAGGATTACTCAATAAACAAGGATAAAAAACACTGCAACAACACTAGTTGAGCTGATATGAACGTATATAAACAACCTCTGCTCTCTAACAAAAGAAGTGGGCCTTCGGAAGTTTATTCTACTGGTCCACACATAAAGATGTTAGTAGTCTTCAGGTTGGTGGTATCCAGCAACAACAAAAAGTTTGTTATTGGGTCGTGCACAGTACAAGTTTTCTCAGTGCCCTTCTGGCAGAGTTCTGTTGTACCTTAATTGTTGCTGTAATGCATCTATTTCACATAAAGAAAAGAAGAACAAAATACATGTGATGATCTTATTCAGTCACATTATCTTAGGTTTAATATGATAAGGCTCATTCACAACACCATGTCACTTCCTCACTGCATCCAGGATAAGGGCATTTTGTTTTAATTTGGACGTAATGTATATAATTTTGCCATATGATATGAACGTTTCATTCACTATGCAAAGAAGGCAACACTTTTTAATCCTACTATTTTACGTGAGGTGTTTAATTGAAAAGCGTTTATCAGCAGACTTATTTTTAAATAGATTAAATTTGTGTACAGACTGTTTAAAGGCCCACTGCACTACTTGTAGCTACTTGCGCCCTCTATATAACAAACAATGCCTAATCGGTGACCATTGGTCTCCCATGATCCCCTTTTTCTTATGTTAACTGAGAGCTGAGTTGATGAGATAACCACCTGTCCAGTGATCTTGCAGGGCGGTATAATCCCTCCTGTAAACTAGTTCAGATGTTTTTGTGATGATCTTATTCAGTCACATTATCTTAGGTTTAATATGATAAGGCTCATTCACAACACCATGTCACTTCCTCACTGCATCCAGGATAAGGGCATTTTGTTTTAATTTGGACGTAATGTATTTAATTTTGCCATATGATATGAACGTTTCATTTACTATGGCAAAGAAGGCAACACTTTTTAATCCTACTATTTTACGTGAGGTGTTTAATTGAAAAGTGTTTATCAGCAGACTTATTTTTAAATAGATTAAATTTTTGTACAGGCTGTTTAAAGGCCCACTGTACTACTTGTAGCTACTTGCGCCCTCTATATAACAAACAATGCCTAATCGGTGACCATTGGTCCCCCATGATCCCCTTTTTCTTATGTTAACTGAGAGCTGAGTTGATGAGATAACCACCTGTCCAGTGATCTTGCAGGGCGGTATAATCCCTCCTGTAAACTAGTTCAGATGTTTTTTTGTAAAAGTCTTGACCATACCATACATGTAAATAACATCCACAAAAGACTTGCATAGTCTATCTTAGGTTTTCCTTATGCAGTGTTTTAGTTCTATTTTGTATAAAACTTGTAGTTAGGATAAAATGTCTTTTTGAATGCAACATTCTACTTGACAGGTAAAAACTGTTGGATGTGTCATCAAACTAATTCTTAATGAAAATTGTAGAAACTCAGTTCTTTAAGTATTTGGAATCTTTGACCAGGGATAAAAATATATATCATTCTTGTACATGTATTTTACACGTTAATCTTATCTTATCATGTGCTGAAATTAATTTTCGTCTTTGTTTTTGATCCTTTCAAGTTGTTGCGAGGTGATTGTTGTAGAACTGCAGAGTGGTAATGCAGACCTAGATTCTTCAGACCTTAGTTACAGTCCTGCACTGGTCAAGAGCTACGAGGAAGCACTGAACACCAAAGGAACACCATATAGAGCTGTTGTATACAGCAAGTGAGTATACATTGATGTATTGCTTGATTGATTGATCAACGAATGAATTATTTTATTTGCTGACTTAAAAAGCAAGCGCTTGTATATGAAGAAAAGCATACAATGGGCCTACAACTTTGAGTCCTATCCAAGGGACTTAAGTTATGCTGAGTTAATCCCTCATTAAGAGGCACCAAGGGCAACAACTGTTTCAAAACTGGAACCTCCAGATTATGGGACCTCTACTCTACCACCATTCTATTCAGATTTATATCGTCCTATTTTCTTTGTCCTTTGTCTTCCTCTCTTTTTTCTTTCTTATTTGATTTGATTTGATATGGTTTGTTATTAAAAACACACAAAATAGCAGGCATATGGCTAAAACCAATTGAATTGACAATATAAGAGTAAAAAACACTTTTCTATAGACATGTACTAAAGAATGTCTGTAGTACGTTGAAGACCTAATCAACTCTTATCCTGCCATAATGAATACAGCCTAATGCCATAGGGCTAATGCCCATTGTGCCAAGCCTCAAATCCCCTTTGCCAAGTTAATTTTGAGATAATCGGATTAACGCGATGGTAATATCAGTAGCGCGTGCGAAACACTAGGCACAGTGCAATGGGCATGAACAATAACTGCTATTACCAATGCGAGCATGCATGCACAAAGCAGATAAGAGGTAGCTTGCTCGCATGAATGAAGCAACCAATCGATAGCGCGCTCGCATGTACAAAGCACTATAACTATAACTATAACGGAAGTGTGCAAGCAGCCTTATGGCAGGATATGAGTCAATAAAATTGTTCAGATGAAAAAAAATGGTGTTAAGGTAGTGAATTCAATAGATGTAAATTTAAAGATAATCTGAAAGTTTGAGTGAAAACAGAACATTATTAACGACAAAAATGTGAAAAACTGATCTGATACATTCCTTAATTCTCCCAACTACATTATTACAATTTAATTACATTTTAGGTGAATGTAAAATCGTAACAAAGCTATGAATTGGCTCTATATATTTTTCCAGACATTTAAGTGTTGAAAGATTTTTAAAATCCTGTCTTATGTCTTATTTTTATGGGAAAATTCAAAAATGGTTGGGGGAATCTACTGGTAGTAGATGTTGACCAATGACGCCTTCAAAGAAAACTATAAATATCTTTGTGATTTGAGAATTTTTTCAGAATTTTGTGCATGCTAGAGGGGTAGTACAGCAGAAGGAATTAATAAGTAACATTTCACATTTTCTGGGGTTGTGTAAAGAGAATGTCCTTTCACCTTAGAAGCCTTAATGTGATGAACATGATCTTGAAAGAATACAAGAAAATTTCTGTCACGGTGTGTAACGCTCAAAGCGCTCAACCATTATTACCCCACTTAAAGCCGAGGCGCAAAAGGAACTCAAGGAACGCCCAAGCACTATCAATATCACTATACCCATAACCCCTATAACCCTTGAGTCAAGAGTGTCAAAGATAGAATGTCTTGCCAAAGCATATTAGTGCCAGGCTGGAAGTTGAACCCTCTATCTTGTGACCTTCAGTATAGTGTCTCATTCACTAGACCACAGCACCGAAATACCAGCAATTGCTTACATCCTTATAATTGCTTTTCTTTTTCTATATTGTTACCTACAATTTTAGCTGTCCAACTGATGGAGCTACAGTTGTTATAGGTGCAACAACAGGCAATGTATCGACCTGTCACACTGGAGGTTCGGCTGGAAGTGCTAATAGAAGAAGGAGACAAACAACAAGTGCCAGTACTCTCACCGCGGTCAATGGCCCTCTCAATCCCGGTGGGAGCTACTCTTCCTTTGTCAGAGTCTATACTCCTACTTCAGAAGATTCTGAGGTATTTATGCAGTGACTGTGGCTCGTACAGATATGATGTGGTAAACTGCCGCGTAGTCATGGAATACAAGATAGGAAATGGGACGCGTATTACACTTAACATCATGTTTTTAAATAATGCTGTGGCTTTGCTGTGGCATATTTTAATGAGGCTTAATATTACTGATAGTGCTTTGGTTTACTGCAGACTACACATCGGTTCTTGTTGTGTAAAGTCAATAAAAAAAATAAATACTGTACTACAATCCAAAGGAATGATTGTACAACCTGTGCTACATTGAGAATTGCTCCGTAGGCAATTTGGACTTACAACAAATTTATATTTTCAAGTCTGGATCCAACACAACGTAGTGTACCTAAACATAGTCTTAATCAAGTCACAACCCTAGCTCTAACCCTATATCTTTCATGAAATAATGGCTGGAGAAAACGTCAAATCTTAAAACGACCTTATGATTTTTCCTTCTCTTACACCCCCTCTCATTTCCCTCCCTTTCCATTTACTTCTCTTTCTCCTTTCTCTCCTTCTCCCCTCTCTTTTTCTTCCCTCTCCACCTTATCCTCTACTCTCTCTCTCTATCTTCCCTTCCTCTTTCACCTCTTCTCTCTTTCTATCAAGGTGTTTGTAGAATCACAAGTTACTATCACTTTTCACTTTTAAATCTGGCTTCATGCCTACACTGTATTCCTTCAATATCCTCTAATCTATATTTATTATGTTTTCGTAACATATTCATTTTATGGTTTTAACATTTTCTACCTTTCAATACAGGAGGTATGTACTGTACTAAAATATTTTATCAGATTCACATTCATGCACATGATAATGTGAGTTTTAAGAAAAAAATTATGTAGAAACCAACAAATTGATGTTAAAATTCAAATGTTGTTACTCCATAACAGATGGCCTTCTATCAGAGTGGACCCTTCATGACCCCAGTCAAATTAAGTGAGTTGAGTTATAAAAAATAAAAAATAAAAAATTCTTCTCCTTTTGCCACTATTTTGTTTGCTTTTTATATTTACATTACCATACATTCTGTCGTCTTTATGTCAAGTGACGTGCCCAGTTTTTCACTCACGATGCCACCTTATTCAGTAGTGCTTGCAACTCATCCCTGCTTCCTGCAACTAGGACAGTATCACTGGTATATCTTAATACTATACTATAATACCCTTCATGTCAGATATTTCACGCATTATCATCTCACTATACAGCAAGAATAGATGGTGATGGTGACATTATGCAGCCTTGCCGAACTTCTCTTTTGATATCAGTCCATTCGCTGGTCTTCCTAGCTATCCTGATTACTGCTTACTGCTCCCAGTACAGGTTCCTTATCAGCGCAGATCCTTCCCATCAATGTCTAATATACAGAACATAGCCATTAGATCTTCACGTCTTACTCTATCAAAGGCCTTGTTGTAGTCAATAAAGCACACATAGACATAATGAGCAATGTTTAATTGATGAAGAAAAAGAATAGCTCACTATTCTTTAACAGTTTGCTACAAGTACCATCAAATTTGTAATATTCTCATTGAAATCAGGGATGAAAAAATGTATAAGAATTGGAAAATGTATAGAACTGCTTTAGGTTCCTTTGAAATAATCAATCTGCAAAGTGATGACATTTTTGAAAGCTTATTATGTCTTTTCTTCTTTATTTTTGCATGTATTCATGGTAAACGTGTACACCAATTTGTATATGGAACTTGACTTGATCCTGCAGAGCCCACACGTAAGTATATATTGAACTTCATATCATATGTTGCATTTAGTGTGACAACTGTAGGCCCCACGATCTATAAGTCAAAACGTGTGGCGCAAGCCGATGAAACTGACAATATATCGGGCCCCCAAACAAATTGAATGGCATTCGTTTGAAAGCGCTTGTGTGCGGAATGTGTATGTAATGCAATCCTCCGCCATGAATCAGATGTGAGCTGATTTTTTTTTTTATAATGAAACACTTTCTTATCTAGCAATCTTTGCGTTACTTGACTAACCTATGATTCATTTGCGCTTCAAAGAACCTTCAAGAACGCCCTAAAATGTTGAGTAGTTTGTTAGATAAGGAAGGGTTTAATCATGAAACTCGACTCACATCTGATTAATTTGAGCTACAAAATTCTTCAAGATAAAGGGAAATTCCGAGGTTCACTAGCTAAAGAAGGGTTATATCATGAAACTCGACTCACCTGATTCATTTGCGCTTTTACAATATTCAAGAATGTCCTAAGAAGTGGCGAAGCTCGCTATATAAGGAAGGGTTTCATCATGAAACTCGACTTACCTCTGGTTCATTTGCACTTAAAAAATCTGACCATACACCTAGATTCTCTTTTTCTTTTGAAGACTTAATTCTGTGTAAAAATTACACACAAAAGACTGTCTTCCTTATTTTGCTTTCATAGATTTCCATTTTTACTAGGACAGTTTGGCAGGTATAAGAGTAGTCTTTTTAATGAACCAGCTCTTTTAAAACAAGAACACTATTAGCCCTTGAGTTAAGAAAATCTACTTAAGTACTAGTTTTATGAGAGGCATCCAATTCAAATCTTGCCCAACCTGTCTGCCCCTTGTGTTTTGTTGATCAACTGTACTACTTAGCATTCTTTTCACCGTTGTCTTTGTCTCTTTAGCACCCAATGTAGCAGGTATTGTTGGAGGTGTGTTTGGATTCTTGATCATACTGTGTCTGGTCATTGTCATCGGGCTGATATATATCAGGTATGTTAGCTTTGAATGTTAGGCTTCCTGGAAATAATTTTAATTTGTAAAGAAATTCCAGCTTGCACCCATTAACTAAAGATCAAGCACATTTCAAAGCCAGCTTATTGTTCTAATGGCCGACTGATTAATATTAATAAGTCATAATTAAGAGAGCTGAGGTACATTGTATTTGTTTCCAGTTCATTGTAACTGCGTCATGGACCACTAATGACTTGGTGGTAGAGTCGCTGCCTGTCAAGTAGATTTTACCTCCAAGGACCTATACCCTGAATATTTTTGGCCTTGAATTCGGCCTTGGTCCCACGCAAAAATGTATCCAGAGTGTCTAGTACAGCCATGTAAACAAGGAAAACAAACAATTTTGGAATTTTTGTGTTAAATAATACCATTTTGAAGTTTATATTATGAACACTCGTACATGTATTTGACAAAAATATCTCTTTTTCAACACAAAATAATAATTTTGTAAAAAACTTTCCGTTGTGCCTTTTTAAGGCAAGATTGATTCATCCAAAATTTACCTGCTAGAGTATTTAAGTCCTATTTTGTGACCTTGGTTTACGCTTAGATAAGTTATCCCTCCTGATGCCAAAGTCTGTATAGGCCACTGGGTACATGTACCTGTTTGTAAATGCTACCTATCTACCAAGACTGCTGTTCTTGTCTCCATTAAAGGGCCTTCCAGATGTGACTGTGCTTTAATAATAATAATAATAATAATAATTGGATTTATATAGCGCCTTTTCCGAAGGATACAAGGCGCTGTCTCTTAGACTTTCATCAATTTAAGAGGAGTTGTACAGGTAATTTTTCAGTTATTATTTCTTCTTTATCTCTTGCAGGAGAAAGAAGGACTATGCAAATGATCCCCTTATGACGCCAACCTCCAATGGACCCAGAGAGAACGGGAACGGAACAATAATAGGCTTGCAGAATCTAGGTATAGACGATGGTAAGATAAGACGAAAAGGGCCCCCTCCCTCTTCTGGGATGTCGCCCTCAGTGTCCTCTGCATCTCCCTCTCGCTCATTGTCACGCATCATCTGTGTTACGTGTTGCCTAGCAACGTAATAAACAGTGGTCACAGTGGTCATGTCTTTGTATGCACATGTCATCTCATTCATGTTTACTGTATGATGGTGGCTAGAGTAGATAGTAGGGGACAGTATAATAAAGATGTATCTTTGTAGCATAACAGTATAGTAATACACCAAACAGGGTTTACAATGGGCACATTTTTGTATATAATTTTCATTTATGTATGGTGGCAGCTAGAATAGTTTGCAGGGGCTGTAGGATAACAGCTAAAAACAGATAGTAGAGGAGCCACTATAGATGTATCTTTGTAGCATACCGTAAATCTCTGTGTATAAGACGCACCCCTATTTTGGGGGCAATTTTATTTTTTTATTTTTTTTGCCGACTCCGTAGGCAGCAAGCCAGATCCGTGTTCAAAAGCGCACGCGGGGAAGGACCTGTATTTTACTGCGAGGTGCAGTTGAAGGTGCCGATTTGTTCTTGTGAACTTGTCACAAATAATAGTAACAATGTCATTTTTAAAACTAAAGATGACAGACAAATTTTCCTCTAAGTCCATACAGAAATCCGGCCATACAGGTAGTTTTGTTGTAGTTCGATCCTACAGTTCGATGTTGTGCCATCACTATAACCAAGGTGACAAATAGTGAGAGTACATTACTGTTGCAACTGTGTAACCTGGATTACAGATTATATAATCTCGTAAGTTTTACTGTGCCACTTCAAATAACTTCCTACAGTATCTTACAGTGACTGTATAGTGCGAGTGGTGAGTCAACACACCTTGTATGACTGAGCTGGGAGACATTGCCAGGCACAGTGCAGGTGGAGGGAGCATAAATCGACAAAAATTTTATGCACAAGACATTCTCATTCATTTTACTGTATGATGGCAGCTATCATAGATTGTAATAGCTCTAAGATGACAGCTAAAATAGATAATAGGGGATAAAACCATGGGTGTATATTGGTAGCATAAGAGAACAGTAATACACCAAACCGGGTTACAATGGTCAAGTTTTTGTATGCACATGACACGTATCAGTATTATTTCCAATCTTATTCGGTAATTTTGTGGCATGAAACTTTTGCAAATCTGAACCACTCGCAAAATTGACAAGCATTTCATGTAAGTGAAGGTATCAGGTTTCCTAGCAGATATGCCATTGAAGAAAATAAATAGTTGGTAGAAGTGAGAGTTGTGTTGTTGTACTAATTAATTTCTAGTGACAAAGATGAATATTCTAGTCATTATCTTTCAATCATAATTCAGCTTATTAAATATCTGATATGACAATTCAAAGCTCCTGCCCCCAAAACCAATGACAATCACTTTTCACAATTAAGTCCTGTTTGGCAAATGTTTCTGAAATCTGAGACATGATCTTTTTGAAAGGTGGTGTTCATCCTCTAATGCTAATGGCAGGTTGCAGATGAGACAATGAAAGTTGTTTGATTTATTATTCTAAATTTTCGTTCTGACATGACAAAGTAAGACTCCTCCAAAATTTCCCCTGCAAAAGTTTAGTTGAGTAAATGGCAGAAGTAATTTGATGGAGAGTGTGTCAGGGTATAGTGGTTTATTCACTTGTGTCTAAATCCAAGGGTTGAGGGTTCAAATCCGACCCAGAAATGTCTTCTCTTGGCAAGACATTAATCCACATTTGCCACTCTCCACCCAGATTTAAATGTGTACCTGGCAAATGCTGTGGGACTGATAATTGCAGGGCCTTCAGGTAGAGCACCATTGATGCTTATGAGACTTTCCTGGATAAAACAAAATCATTATTAAAACACAAAGTTTTGTATAACATTGACAACTGCGAGTACCCCTTGTCTGTAAGATACACAATTGCAAAATCCATTACACTTTATATTGCAGCAGTGGGTTTCTTTATGGTTATATACAGGTATCCATTATATGTTTGGATATGCCTTGATATCATTCTCTCTCTTTCTTTCTTCCTCACTCCCAGCGGATCATGACATGGTCGTGAAGCCCATCAAACTGGAGAATCTTGAGAAAACGATCAGACAAAAGGCTCAAGAGGAGAAGAGAATATTCTGGGCTGAGTACAAGGTAATCAAACATTTAGTTTACAAAAAAGAAGAAAAAAAATTGCCATTTGGAGAATATAAGAACCTGCTCCTTGACCCCCTCCTTCCCCACACACACAGACAATAATAACTGGGCCAATCAATTTCAATATCTTATCATTTTTTATTTCATCATGTTCCTCTGCAAAAGACGGACTATTAAAAATATTCTAGTTCGTTAATTTATCTCTTTATCCTCTCTTCAGATGGCTATTGTTTACTGATTCCCATACGATGGAGTTCTCCCTAGTTCCTTACAAAGACATTTATATCAAAGCAATTGCTTGATGTATATACTTGTATATAGTTTGATATCTACTCCAAACATGCCAATGCATAAATGTTTACAAAAGATAATTTACAAATAAATTGTGTAATTTGGATGTTAACCTTTCGTATATGTACTCCAATAGGGATCATGAAACATGAACATATATAATGGAGATACTCTTATTTGTAGGATATTTTCATTTTGTTTGAATGCTTGTAGGTGTCATGTCAATGCCTTTTGATGATTACCCAAGTTTAACAAAGTATTGTGTTCTATGCTTCCCTCTCCCTGTCTGACTACAGGCCCTGCCGAACAGACCGCCTCCCTTGGCAACCATGAATCATAGCAACCTCCCTCCAAACAAGGATAAGAACAGATACATCAACATCATTGCCTGTTAGTATACAAAATCATTTAAATATTTTATATTTTCTGAAAATCATTATTTTCACACATTTTGAATGTAGATTTACATGGACAACAATAGAGATATGATATTGACGACTGATCAAGACTGATCTAGATCAAGACAACTTGAGACCGTTACTAACAGAAATGTATTAAGATAACATAATGAACTGCTTTACACCTGTTGTACATAATTGATTTGTCCCGATTTATGTTTCTTGGGAATGTAACATATTAAAGCTTACATTGAAAGTATCCAAAAGAGTCCTTAATTTAACCAGTCCACCTTTCATTCTTGACTTATGAAAAGCAAAACAAACACAAAATTACAGAAAGGGTATGAATAATTTTTGTTGTTCACGGTAGGTAGGAAATAAAAAATATTATATAACACCTAAGGTAATATGTAGATAATGTGAGATAAGGTACACATTAATTGATGTTCTTCTGTTTTTAAAATTTAATTTCTTTTCTTTAGATGATCACACCAGAGTGAAGTTGAAGCCTACCGATGGAATCGAAGGATCGGACTACATCAATGCTTCTTACGTCAATGTAAGCGATTTAGGCTACTTTATTATGTTACTTTTGTTGAAATTCAGTTGTAATGAAATAAATTACGTAAATCAGAAACTTGTCAGACTAATAACTACGCTTTAAAAAAGATAGAACTAGTGTACAGGTGCATGTATGTACCTCTATATTAAGTTGATATGTTTATTTCTATTTTTACGTACACGTTGTAAATTTGATTTTATCAGAATTTGAAAATATTGTGCAAACTGTGTGTGCAATTTTAATTGTCGGTCATACAGTGTATTTGCAGTGCTCAATATTGATTAACCTCCTTAAAAGACAGGTGATCACATTTAAGACTACAATATGTCTTGACAAACAGAGTACCTGCTGTTTTTTCTTGTTACCAGTCTCTTGACTGTCTGGTGATTATGTCTTGGTACTAAAATATGTCTTGACATATAGATCACTTGCTCTTTTACAGGGTTACCAGTCTCCTGATAAATTCATAGCTGCACAAGGTAAGACCATGTTGCCATCTCTGGAAATTTTAGCCTTTAACGTTAGATAAGCAAGTATGCGCTTCTAAAAAAAAATTACGCTTGGCTGGAATGCTCCCCAGGGAGTGGAGAATGTGCATACATTGTGTGCGGGTACCGGTAAGCCTGAATTCGATGACCGGGGTAATACTATACATGTGTAAAGCGCTTTGAGAGGGCCTGCGGTCCTAAAAAGGGCTATATAAGAAGGACCTATTATTATTATTACTTTCCCAGAATCTTTGCAACTTGTAAGGCTTTATATTAGCCATTATAATATATTTATTATTCTTGTATGCTTCCTAGAGTGAAGTTGTTTCACAAGCATCATGAAAATAGTTAAAATTTATAAGAATCAATCGGTGAAATGTATCTTCACTAACTTTTGCTGTGGAAGAAATACACAATCATACACATTATTTTATTATGCATGGTATGTCAGAGATTTATGTTTGAAAAATTAACATTTATGATTCTGAGCTCAGGTACATTAAATTATTTTTCCTAAATGGTGTACTTTTCGATTAAAAGTATTAATTTTGCTACCTTTCGCTTTAAAAAAAGGCCCCAAGGACAACACCCTAGAGGATTTCTGGCGGATGATCTGGGAGTATAACTGTTCCACTATAGTCATGCTCACCAAATGTATCGAAGATGGCAAGGTAAATGAATTTTCTGACTTCCTCTCAGTTTAATTGACTATTGTTTTTTAATGCCCTTAACTATCTTTACAACCATTATTGTCACCATATGTTTGAGAGAGAAACATGTCAATGTATTTCAAAGTCTGTTGAAATGTCATATGCACAGAAGGCTCATAAGCTCATAGATCCGGGAAGCCATTTTCAAATAGACTTTATATATTATTTAATGAGTGTTTATAGAATCAATATAGTTCTATTTTGTGTTAAAACTCGGTATATAAACAATTCACATGCAATCCAAAACTTCATTCGATCATCAACATATTGCATTATGACTCAAGAATTGCATCAGGTAGCTTAATGTCCTATAAAGAGATTTCAACTCAACTAAATTTAGAGAGCACTTTATGCTCAAAACATCAGACTTAAATTCAATATTTATTGTTGTCTTTTATCTTGTTTTTGTAGGATAAATGTTCACAGTACTGGCCCAACAAAGGTGTAATCAAGTACGGCAGGTTTAAGGTGAAAATGGATTCTGTAACGGAGACTGCAGAATATGTCATCAGATCTTTCCAACTCTCAGAGGTATGTTAGGATAAAGACTTTGATCTTCTTGTAGTAGGAGGAGTAGTAGTAGTAGTAGTAGTAGTAGTAGTATAGTCATGATAGTAGTAGTAGTCATGGTAGTAGTCGTACTGGTAATCGTGGTAGTAGTAGTAGTCATGGTGGTAGTAGTAGTAGTAGTAGTAGTAGTAGTCACGGTAGTCATGGTAGTAGTAGTGGTAGTAGTCATGCTAGTAGTAGTATTAGTCATGATAGTAGTAGTATTCATGGTAGTAGTAGTACCGGTAGTCGTAGTAGTAGTCATGGTAGTAGTGGTAGTGGTAGTGGTAGTGGTAGATGTCATAGTAGTAGAAGTAGCAGTTGTAGCAGTAGTAGTGTTTTGTACTATTCACATACTTTATTTACTGAATTTGACAACAGAAAGCATTTGAAAAAAAATATTTAGGCCTCGGCTACTGCCTGAGTACACTGGTGAGTACAGGACAGAAAAATAATGCTCATAATTATACATTTACAAACTGAAAAATAGGGTAAACATAATGATAAAAATAGTAATAATAACAATGAGGTTTTATTTATATAGTGATTTATATTATATATTTTAAAGAGCTACTTACTACTTTTAAATGGACACACGTACATAAAAATACAATATTTCTATCATCTACATGGGTCAATACAAGTAGAGTACTGAAAATTACAATACAAGTACGGAACGGATATAAACATATTAAAATATGTTTCTCTTCCTTTAATACGTTCCATACTGCTTGCCTATCTTATACAGGATGGTAAGGAGACCGGTCAGCGAAGCATCACGCAGTTCCATTTCTTAGGGTGGCCTGACCATGGTCAGCCTGACTACCCTTCCCCTATGATGTGTCTTATCAAGAGAGTACGGCATCTCACCTCCAAGATGAACCATAGAGCTAACATTGTGGTCCATTGCAGGTAGGTGCATCTTCCAACATGATTTTCATTGAACGGGACTACATGTTTGTATAAATGCTGACCTTAGTAATAATTAGAAGAAAAAAAATTGTATATTAAATTAAATGGTGTCTATGAAAATTAAAATTAAAAAAATCAGCAAGAAGTTTCCAATTTGGATAAAAAATGTTGATCATAAATTTCACTCTATGTTGCCAATTAAGAGACTTCAGTGGTTATTTTTCTATTAAAAATGCTCTTATTTCATAAACAGCGCAATACTGCAACAAAAATGGATGCAGACTTTTTCAGGGATTTTTGCACATTCCGCTGATGTAAAAATTGCAATACAGAGCAAATCAAGATAAACAAATAAAAATACAATGTTACCATAAGGTGGCACTAAAACCGCTTCCAGTTTAAGCTGCCTTATCTACTTAACCTTTCTCTTTGATTGTGCAGTGCTGGAGTGGGTCGTACAGGAACATACATCGTGATAGATGCTATGCTAGACATGATGAAGCATGAGAAGCAAGTGGACATCTATAACTTCATTCATGATATCCGTCAACAGAGGAATACCCTCGTCCAGTCTTTCGTGAGTAGAACTCCAATTGGAAGCCCTGGGGAGTGTTTCACATCGACTTTAAGTCGAACTTAAATATGGCAGGCTGTTCATGCCACTGTTTGCCCTCACCATTTACTGGCATTGGTCTCTCAAGAGACATACAAATCATGGTCACAAATCTACAGAATCTACATTTTTTGATAGTTCATTATTGAAGGAAAAATTGTTTATCTAAAGATCATGACGAAAGTCTATGCATGAGATTAAGAGGACGATCCGATTGCACCACAGTGCTTCCACTATATACTCCCCATTACCATAGGTTCCAGCCCATGAAATTCTGGGCACGCTTATTATTGGGTTAAAAATGCATGTTGAAATTAGTTGTGTGTTTTTTTACCTTGGTAGTAGACTCAGTTGTCTGGCTGGCAATTAACAAAATATAATATGATAACAATGCATGCATAAATTATATGTTAACAATTTTGGTTAAAAAGAAAATAGCATACAAAAATCACAATAAGTCACTTCATGGAATTTTGCTGAATTCAGCTTTTTTGTAACACCGATAAGGTATTAATGAAAAGTATATTTTTAATGACAATTTGGGAAGGGAAATTGTTGAATTTTATGGGTTTGTTTAAATTTTTAGGTCCAGTACTTTTTCATCCATATGGCATTGCTTGAGGAGCACCTGTTTGGTCACTCGGATGTAGCCATGCCAGACTTCCCTGCGTACTATCAACAGCTCAGCAATAAATCAGACTTTGATGACGATCTCACACAGCTGGAGGTGGAATTCAGGGTGAGTTCAGGGAGGATTCTAGCCCTTAATTTGCCACCAAGTTTTTATACATATACCGGTATGTGTATGTATGTCAGAAAGCAGGTTTTTAATTTGATAGTTGGTTGAGATAAACCTCTGTTGCATTTTAAATTATTACGTGAGC
This sequence comes from Strongylocentrotus droebachiensis, assembly GCA_035222895.1. Lineage (NCBI taxonomy): Eukaryota > Metazoa > Echinodermata > Echinoidea > Camarodonta > Strongylocentrotidae > Strongylocentrotus > Strongylocentrotus droebachiensis. Next base: position 30,514 of record JAVYIG010010743.1, read on the forward strand.
AGTGTTCCATTGAATGAATTGTCAAGAGTATATGTATCCATATAGAATATTAGGAGGAAAGACAAATTCTTCTTAGGACAGCCATCTTTGATACAAATTGAATATTGGCATTGTTTGGTGTCCAAGACACTGAAAGGATGATAGAATTGACTGCATATTGTATTATATGTAAATCTTTGTTCCTCTTTATATTTCTGTACAAGTACATTGCACATGTTAGAGCCTGCAGATGCAAATAGTGCAACTGTTAAGTATAATTGTAGATAAGATATGATCCCTATTCTTTCTGTTGTAGACACATTAAAAAAGTAATTGGCATGAAATTCCTTTTTTTTAGAATATTGATGGCAATTACTCACACAATTTACTGGCAGAAGAAAATTAATACTTATCCTTGGCCAATGTAAGTTTATAGATAGTTTAAAGACATTACTGTATCTTTGAGCCCAGCACCGTACTGTTCTCAAGCCTATGATTTCAATCTTGCATATTGTTTTTTCACAGAGAGCATGTTACATGTAGTAAGGTGTGATTGAGATAAATTTTCTTATTTGTACCTTTTCATAGCTCTGAATGTACTGTAAGGTAGGTGTTAATGGAAAAGAGTGTCTGATTTGTACTTTTTCATGGCTATCATGCATTTTGGGTTTCTTTCTTTTTTATGACAGAGAGCTTGTAAGTTAGGTGTCAATGGAACAGACCAGTCGTTTGCCAACATTGACCAGAACAAAGACAAGAACCGCATAGGACACATTCTTCCATGTAAGTACCAAACCAGGGAATCTTTTTTCTGTGAGGATTGATGTATCTGTTCAGAGCCAGAAGGGGGTTAACTCTGTGTTAAAGTGTATGGCCCAAATTTACAAGGGAGGTTTGTTGACAAACCTCCTTTTATTAAACATATTTGTGGCTTCCACCCAGTAAATAAGATCGATTGATCGATCTGTATCAATAAGGTCGATTGATCGACCTGTATTGAAAAAACAAGTCAGAAAAAATCTTGGAACCAGCGGGATTTGAACCTGCCATCTACTGCTTGCCGGGCAGCGACTCTACCACCAGGCCATCACTGGTCCATGGCACAGTCACGATGAACTAGAAACAAATACCTAAGCTCTGGTGGTAGAGTCGCTGCCCGGCAAGCAGTAGATGGCAGGTTCAAATCCCGCTGGTTCCAAGATTTTTTCTGACTTGTTTTTTCAATACAGGTCGATCAATCGACCTTATTGATACAGATCGATCAATCGATCTTATTTACTGGGTGGAAGCCACAAATATGTTTAATAATTGAAATTTCTCCCAGGAAGCATTACATTTATAAAACCTCCTTTTGTTATTTAGAAACCAGGTTTGTAAAAAACGCGTCAAAACGCGTCATATGACGTACATAAACCTCGGTTTGTCGACAAACCTCCTTTGTGAATTCGGGCCTTCAAGTTTAACATGGCGGAAGTAACCTCATGTTTCCACCGTAACAACTCGATACTAGGACCGTAATGTAAATAACAACATTCTGTGGCACTTTATGTGAGAGATTCTAACAACTTTACTTGAAAACTTGTTGAACACATGTAACTTATATAAACTATATATATATATATATATATATATATGAAAGTTATATAATTGTTATGAATTGGCCTTATCTAAAGGTTTGTGGAAGTGTCACTGTCGCAGTATTTAATACTGATGGTAAAACATGTAGATTGCATGGTTTTATATCCCACTGCTGCCATCAGTGTAATAAAGATGTCATTGAAGTCAAATTAACACAGTTCAAGTAAAAACTCTCTATCGTAGTACTGACATGATCATCACTGTAAGCGAAAGAGGCAAAAGGTTACGCACAATCAGATTGCATGGTTTTATATCCCACTGCTGCCATCAGTGTAATAAAGATGTCATTGAAGTCAAATCAACACAGTTCAAGTAAAAACTCTCTATCGTAGTACTGACATGATCATCACTGTAAGCGAAAGAGGCAAAAGGTTACGCACAATCAGTTTAGCCATGAGAGGGCAGTTTTTAACCTGTTGACTATTGCATTCTGGAATTCCCATAGGATTAATACAGGGACCACCAGGTTCCCGTAGGCTAACATTAACATCATGGCACACTGCATCAAATATATTTGCTGGAATAATAATTTTGGGGCCCTTCTTGGCCTGGAGCATGACTGCAATTTATGTAAGGATGCGTTTTTAATAGTAAAAACACATGAGTGTATTATTCATTTAATCCCCTGTCCTCTTAAAAAGACTGAATTGATGTTTTGCTCTAGTATAGAAACGGCTTTGAATTTTAGGCAATGAAGCTGCACAAAAGAATTGATTGCATTTAAGCTATGTATGTTTCTATATTGATTTGTCATGTATGTCATCTATCTTGTAATGTTAACAAATCTAATAAGATAGATTAATACAAAGTCTACTGATATGAATCCTTGTTTTCTATAGGAAGTTGATGAACTATATATAATTCTATCATGTCTTCAGTATAATTATGTCATTTCAAATGCATTACCTCTACTCTTTATTCAGTTGACAAGAATGTAGTGAAGCTTGAGAGACTGATTGGTGAAGAATTTTCAGATTACATCAATGCGTCATTCATCACAGTAAGTCACTCTAAAACATGCATGTACTCATATGATACTTGTGTATCTTCTCTTCTCATTCTATATGATTATACATATACAATTGTTTAAACCTATCTTTTCTTTGATATTACAGCCGCAATATCTTTTGAACTTATATTTACCGGTATGTATTGAGCTGCTGTAAACAAAATTTGATGGAAACAAATTTAGTGATCAATGAAAATTAATGTAGGGCTTAATGGAAATCAGAGCAGATCAATTGCCAAGGGAAGGCACATGGGAATACACTTGTTCTTTGAATATGAACATAGAATGAATCATTGCATTACATAAAATGGTACATTTTCCTTGACAAATGTACCTCTTTTCTCCTTCCATGCTGTGGTCGGCAAATCCTAGTCGGCAAAAAGTATGAATTATATACTACCGGTATACGTTGGGACTATGAGAAGCTAGCCTTTTTTTTCAGAAACAGAAACAAGTTTGTTACCAAGGAAGATTTGTAATGCCCAATTTAACGATAAAACAAGAATTGAACTTTAAGTTGAAAATTTTCATAAGCTTTGTGTAAAGGTAGCTGTTCAATGTTGCTCTTAAAATGTTTACACTGTACATCAGAAAAACTGAATTCTAAGACTTCTGAACTGAAACTTCTTTCCTGCAGGGTTACCAGCGTAAAAACATGTACATAGCAACACAGGGTCCACTTCCAAACACAATAGCAGACTTCTGGCGTATGATATGGGAGAGTCAGACCTCAACGATAGTCATGCTTACAGAGATCAGTCAGAAGGGTCATGTGAGTATTACTGCAGGTTATGGTTATTAAAGCTGCTTTAAATGTGTGATTGTTTTGATGGCAATGATTCATTGGTGGTGGTGATGATGATGACAGTGGTGGTGGTGGTGGTGGTGGTGGTGGTGGTAGTGGTAGTGGTGGTGGTGGTGGTTATGATGGTGGTCGTCGTGTCGATGATGACAGTGGTGGTGTTGATGATGAGAGTGGTGGTGGTTATGATGATGACAGTGGTGGTGGGTGTTGATGATGACAGTGGAATTGGAGGTGGTGGTGGTAGTGGTGGGGGTGGTGGTGATTATGATGGTGGTAGTCGTGTTGATGATGACAGTGGTGGTGTTGATGATGAGAGTGGTGGTGGTTATGATGATGACAGTGGTGGTGGGTTTTGATGATGACAGTGGAATTGGTGGTAGTGGTGATGGTGCGGATGATAACAGTAATGATTGTGACTGTTGGACCTGCTATTGGTAGTAATGGTAAGGAGGATACTGATGAAGATGTTGATGATACTAGTGATGAATATTATGGTACATATTGATGATGATGGTGGTGCTGCTGATAGTGATCAAAGTGATGATGGTGGTGGTGATGATGATGATTATGGTGCTGGTAATAATGATGGTTATATAATGCTAGTAGCTGTGATAATGATACTCACAGTTATTATGGTGATGAATACAGTGAAGATGATGATTGTGATTATGATCTTGAAGATGATAACAAGGACGAAGAGATGCTTGTAATGTTGATGCTGATGATAATAATAATGATAATTGTTACAATTTCTGATATTGGAAATGAAGCTGATGATATTGGATCTGATCAGGATCATGATAATTACAATAACAACTGTAATGGTAGTGGGGATGAAAATGGCCATAATTAAATGTAATAACACAGAGAATGATATAAATTATTGCAGAGCTGATATTCAATCTACTGTTAACAACTAAACTATTCATACCCTTACCAAGATTTATGATTTTTTTAAGTATGTGAAAAATTGATTTGTCTCTTTATGTTTCTTGAGAATGTGACATATTAAAGCTTATATCTAAAAGTATGCAACAAAGGCCCTAATTCAACCAGTCCACCTGTCATTCTAGAGTTACGACAAGCACAAAAACCATCAAATTTACAAGGGGTATTAATAATTCCGTTGTTAAGCTGTACAAGTACAGGTATCTAGTGATAATTGAATATGCAATCCTAATCTTGATGTACCCCATACCTCTTGCAGGAGATGTGTGCCCAGTACTGGCCTCTAGAGATTGATGAAACAGAAGAGCAAGGGGACATCTCCGTGACGCTCGTAGAAGAATCAGAAGAGGATGACGATTTCACCGTGAGAGATATCGAGATCTCACATGCACATGTAAGACGCTTTGATTTCTGTAGCCATGCAATGTCCTTCCTTGTATAATATCCTTCTATAACTTCCCTGTAAAACATCGTTCTTTAATTTCCTTGTATATTTTTCTATAATTTCCTTCTATAATATCCTTCATTAATTTCCTTTTGTAACCAGAGTGACACCAGTAATAAATGTCTGTAATTCAATTCTTGGCAACATTTTTGGGGAGCAAATTCCTCATTCACATCATTTAGATGACGTAATGAGACTTGTTTTTCTCAAAGCTGCTCAAGGTACATGTATAGCAGATTCATGTATTTATAAAGAGAGAGATGATTAAATAGTAAAGGGAAGATGCAATGCAGTTTTTACTCGCATAAGCTTAAATATTCATAGGGCCATCAATTCACAGGGCCAAGAATAGTTACCCCCCCCCCCCCCCCTCCTCACAGAGATACAAATGTATCCATACACAACATGATAATTTCTCCATGTGAATTTTTTTTAGTATCATGGCACCCTATCTTTTCTTTCCATAATATAACATGTGTGCCTTTTAATGATGATTGTGATGAAAGTCAGAGTTAATACAAATGAGTCACCTGAATGTTGGAAGATGAAACTTACATGTACATGTTTTTTTCCCCCAGGAACAATGTACACACTCAAATGATAGAGGAATTATTTGAATCTCCATGATGTAATTGACCAATCAGGACAATTACTGATGATGTAACTATCTCTCTCTCAACTAGTTCTTGGTATAGGTACAGTCAAACCTGCTTTAGTGACCACCTGTCTACAAAGACCACATCTTGTTTCCCTTGAAAATGGGATCTCGTTGAAACATGTTCTAAAGGAACCTGTCTATAAAGACCACTGTTTATGTTCCCTTGGGCGGTCGCTGTAGACAGGTTTGACTGTATTATCCGAAGGTGATGCCATTCCTGTAGGGCAAGGTTTATCCTATTAAGTGTTTCCTCTTGTTGAACGGATGTAGATGATGCAGAACATCTATGGTAATACAGACGCCGCAGGAGAAGTACTCGCCGAGGGAGCCGACATTCCTGAAAGCGATTCTCAAACCGCTCTCTACGGAAACGTTGAATCTCCCCCACCAACTCCTGTAAGATAACAGTCAGAAAAACAGCACACTTTATACCCTTAAATGTCTTGTAATCAAAAACTAATGATATCACCAAGCAAACAAAACATGGCAATGAATAATACTGCGTTTAAAATGGCAAGTTTATGCACATTCTCACTTAAACGTGCTTTTGTCTTGTGCCTCGGGGCAAGGAACTAATAGCTTGTATACCACTGGGTATATTTTATGAAAAATAATATATATACAATTTTTGAAAACTAAATCTTTGTGCAAAACTCTCACCTCGGCATAACCCATGTATATCTGCTGTACTGAGTGGAATGTTTTGCAGGTGGTAGTAATATCGCTCTTTGATGTGTATGGGTACTGGCATCATTTCTGTAGTACGGAGTGGGATGCTGTATTTTGAAAATGGAGGTCCTCGGTTTAATAATAATGAATAATCATAGGCATTTTCATAGCACCGTGTATTCCGAGGTGCACAATAAAAAGAAAAAGAAAAAGATAGTTTGGATGAGTGTCATAGTGCCAAGTACAGGTATTGTTTAAAAAAGATGAGATTTCAGCTTGGATTTAAAGGTCTCTAAGGAAGTTATGATTCTCAAATTAAATGGTAAATTAATAGGCAGTAAATTTTCAGATGGTCCTGGGGATGTTATATTCCTACAAACATGTAAATCCTTGTAAAAAAAAACCTACTAAAGTGCTTATATGAGTCCTTGATTTACAATAGATATGCCTATGGGGGTACGTGTGGGTGTGTGTGTGTGTGAAAAAATTATCTGATTTTTTTCTTTTCATGTAGCTTTACAATGCTCAGTAGATTCATCCTAAACTGATTCCATATTAGGCTTTCATCGCGTGTAATTCTACATCGATACAAGCTCTTTTCATTTCCATTCCATTCTAGCAGTTCATGTTTTCTTTCAATATCATCATGATGATTTACATTCTCTTCTATTTTACATCCATTTTTAGCATTCATTATTGAGATTGATGAAAACAAAATCCTAGTACCATATCACTTATACGTCTCCCATCAGAGTTGGAATACATGAGAGACTGGTATAGTTGTGGATCATATTAATTTTCTATTTCAGGCATAAGTAGATTATATTATCTTGAAAGACTAGAGTTGGTTCTTCACATGATTATTAAACATACTCGCAGTCTTTTAGGGGATGCTGTATGTTTTACATGTGTATTTGATGTTCTGATTAATCATGCCTAGCAAAAAGATGTTGAGCAAATTGTAATTTCTGTCATGACTGAAACTAATGTGAATTTTACAGCTAAATATCTTTCTGTTGGACTGCCAAAAACATACAGGACAACAAATGCCATAGCTCAGCATTGATCTCCTTTTCTTTGTGACATCATAGCTTTCTCTCTCTCTCTCTCTCTCTCTCTCTCTCTCTCTTGGCTTGTGTTCATAAAACCTTACTATAAAGACTAGTTGTCAACTAACTATGTACTATAGCCTACACTAGTTGACATCTAGCTTAGCAATGTTTTATGAATAAAGGCCCTGATCTGCTAATAGATAGAAATTGCATTGATGGCAATTTGGGGGAAGGAAATTTCTTTCTTTCAATTGGGGCGATTATATTGCTTAAGCCCTTTTCAGATACACAATGTTCAACCGCAGCACTCATAAAAAAAAGATGACTTATTGTGTTTCCTATGTGTATGGTCTTTGTTGCGTGCAGTTGCCATTAATTTCCATGTTTTAAAAAAACACAGTTTACTGCATCATATCTGAACAAGCCTATACTGTGTGTCAACCAAATTTCTATCATGTCCTAATAAGAGTACTGGTGTATATCATTGACAATAAATGATTATATAGGTTTATTTAGAGTAGAAAAAGAAGGGGTCCTAATATCGAACCTTGTGGTAACATTTAAAATGTTTCATTTCAGATTCACATGAATTAAATAATGTTGATGTTCATTTAAATAACTTTAAAGGTTTACAAAGGCATAACCCACATAGCAACTTCCTGACATCTCACCAAATGACATACAATAAGCTTACATGTGTATCAAACAGATGGAAGGATAACTGATTATGCACCAAAATGTGTGCATGTTGTGAATCATAATAGAATTTTATAGTATTTTGTACTAGTACCACCAATGGTGTGTGTACAATGTAGCAATGGAGAGTGTGTTGGTCTCAAGTCTTGGTTGAATAACTTGGGATAAATCATCAGAAATGCCTTTTTTAACACTTTTGATCCAGAAATTTATACAGTGCACACTCTATCAAGATACATGATATGGCTGCCAAAGGGATATATATATAAATATATACACACACACATACGTCACTTTATTGCACAAGTTCAAAATTACTAAACAACAAGAAATAATTCACAACCAAAGGCCTGTGATGTGAGACTTTGACTTGTATACAAATATGTAATAGAAATTTGCATTGGTTATTTACCATCACATGCATTATTACACATGCATTCAGGCACAAATTTCCATATTTATGGGTCTGGAATCTTGTATGAATCTATCTTATATTACATATCGTAATTTCATATTAATAATCCATTGCTATTGTGATGCAGGAATAGTAACATTTCAGAAATCAACAAGCTGATAACTCTTATTATTGTGCTTTGTTTGTTTTGTTTTGTTTTGTTTCGCTCTTTCGTTTTGTTTTGGTGTAGCAGATTTCTTCACCTTTCATCTGTTATCTTTCAAAGTACAAATGCCTTTGATACATATATATCAGCGCTGTTTGTATGTTGTTTTGTTAATTTCTTTTTCTTTTTCTGTTGCTCTAATTCCTCTCAAGACAAAGACCAGCAAATTGGCAATCTGTTTACCCAAATTTTCTGCAAATGTCATGCTATGTTATCAATTTATATTTCAGTTTTCATATTTCAAATAGAAATTGTCTGGATCTGATCGATGGCATTTTCAAATATCTAAAGGCGTACTTTCATTCTCATAAATTGAATTCATTGCTATTCAATCATTTTCTAATATAGCATCCATCCTTAATCTTTACTAAAATGATTACACTTTATACTGTGAATTCTGCTACAAAATTCAATACAAAGCAATTGCAACCTCAAGCAAAATTATTAAACTTGCAGACTGATCCAGAAAATTGCAATAAATCTGTGACAGCTGTGACAGCAAATGATTTTGAGATTTTGTTGTCATGATATATACTATGCTGCTCGTTATTGGAAATAAAATTCATTTACATGAATGAAAGCAAACTTAACACAAATATATTTGTGGGTGGGATTTTTTTTGCAGCACTTCCTTCGTGCTAATGTGTTTTGATATCAGAGGTATTACTGGTCATGTTTAAAAAAAACCTTGGTTTCTCTCGTACAGAGATAAATAGCTATCGGTGTAACTATGAGACTTTAAAGCTACAATTTTGAATTGGTAGTCTCAGTATTAGAACTGATCATGAGAGTATTGAAGGAGTTAAAAAGTAAGATTACCCCAATAAATACACATACACAAACATATATACACTTGTATGGATGGGTTTTAATGTCAGCTATATATTTCTCATCAAAGTTTAAGATCTTTCTCTTTTTTATAAGGGTATGGGGTATACTATCTGCATATCATGGAAATAACTATGGTGGATATCCTGACCAAAGTGCAAAGGAATGTTTAAAGTCAATAACTTTAAAAAGACAAATCAGCAATAGAACTTTTGATTTTAGCTGATGATGGTCAAGTTTTCAAATTGATAAAACAATATTGCCTGTTCGGAGTCAAAGGGCATTAACTCTGAAGTAAAATAAATGAGTTAATGCCCCTGTGGCTCCATTTGATAATAATTTTATGAATACTGGTATATTCGTAAACCCATTTATGGGATGAAAGGCATAATAAAGTAACCTAACCCTTTTGAAATATGACTATGGTTATCTAAATGAATTAATGCATGAAAGGATACTTGAGCCAAACATCCAGGAAAGTTTATACTATACAATGATTTATGATTGTTAGATCTTAAAATTGCTCATGCGTGGGTATATAGAGGGCACCACACGGAAGAAGGCACAGGAGCGTAATACCCGTTGGCTCAATGTTATGTAGTGATCGCTAAGTTGCCTACTTCACAAAGGACTATATACCCATGCATGAACATCTAAGTTATTATTTACAATAGAAGGCCATTTGAAAAACTTTTTTCATTATCATCATCGATTTGTATACACTGTAGAGTGTTTAACTTTGGATACTCACAATATGTTATCATCTGGTTTATAATCAAATGAGTAAAGTGTTTCATTAAACATTTCTTTCCTTTGTACCGTTCAACAGATGAAGGACATCCGCAAAATCCGTCAATACCACTTCCGGGGCTGGCCGGAGGTCGGCGTACCAGAGTCCGGTATTGACCTCATGCGGCTGGTCAACAAGTCGCACCTCCATCAGAAGGAGAAGGGGCCCAAACCCATCGTGGTGCACTGCAGCGCAGGGTCGGGGAGAACGGGGGTGTTCATCGCCCTCAATGTCTTGATGAGCCGTATGGAGGAGGAGAGCATGATCGATGTCTTCCAGACTGTCAGAGGCCTCAGGCAACAGCGCCCTCACATGGTCCAGGACTTGGTAAGTGCATGGGTACTGGGTCCCATTTCACAAAACTTGTCATCGGTGACAAATGACATTTTGTGTTATAAGCTACTGAAATCCTTGCTTCTGATTGGTTATCAGCAGATTTGTCACTGATTTTTATCATTTGTCATCGAAAAAAGGCTTTGTGAAATGGGTCCCAGGTGAAGCACAACAGGGACGTGACATAGTGAAGGATGATATTCGGCATTTGTAGTGAATTTATCATGGGATAATAGTCTAGTTCACAAATATGTTGAAATGTTATAACTTAAGTACTCTCACCCTAAACATTACCTTAAATTGATTTGCAAAGCTTACTGTACATCTTTAATGAAATCAAGCCTAGGGCAATGTTGTTGAAGCATATTCATCTGCCTGTTAATGTTTGTCAGTAATTTACTAATAAAAAATAAAAATAAAATAGTAAAATGTGCATGAGTGCATCGTGAATTGTCAACTGAACAGTACCGGTAATCATTTTAAATTGTTTTTATCCCCCTCTCTCTTTCTCTCTTCCTATTTTTGTCTTTTTGTCTTTCTATTTTGTTTGGTTTCACTCTTTTTCTTTCTCTCTTTCTTTGTCTGTCTCTCTCTCTCTCTCTCTCTCTTTGTTTGCCCTCCTTCCTTTATTTTTTGTCCCTCTTTCTCTATCTCTCACTTTATCTCTCACTCTCTCTCTCTCTCTCTCTCTCTCTCTTTCTCTCTTTCTCTCTATCTCTCAATCCTTCTCTATCTCTCTCTCTATTCCTCTGATGTTCTTTCAAATGCAGGCTCAATTCAAGTTCTGCTACTCGGCCATGGTGGAGTACTTAGAGGAGCAAAGCACCGAATACCAGAACTTTGTGCCTCGCGTCTAGTGCAGAATAATCGGTGTTAAATGAACTTGTATGGAACATGTGCAGTACATAGATAAGTCGAATCACAACTCTGACTGAGGAATTGTAAATATAAAAAATGAAAGTACCTTTGTCACATTGTGCATGTAATACTGTTCCAGATTTGTCACTTCTGTGAAATTCTACATGCATGTTGAAATAGCAACAATGTTCATGCAAAGTTGTATGAGAAGTCCGTGCCTGCTCTTTCTTAATGTCTGACCAACAAAAAGTAGAGAATACTTTTAAAAAAAATTTGTAATGGAAATATGTGATAGGCAATCATGTATACGGTAGGCAATTGATTCACGATTCTTAGTCATAACACTGTAATAAACATTTTTACACAATGAATGTATATAATAATTGGTAGTAGTTTTTGCTATCCATAAGTTGCATACCGGTACATCGCACACAATAAACTGATCACCTTAAAATTATGATGCAAACTCAATGATTTCACCGGTCTACAAGTAGAGAGGGTAACATGTACATGAGGTGCACTAGTCAAGCTAGGACATAATGAGCATACTACAATGTGTTGCCAATTTGAGTAATTTTAGAAGCACATTTATGGTACAGATTGAAGGAATTAATGCAGTATTGAGCGAGAAGAGATGACAGACGAATAAACGTGTGTGCGCTGTGTATGTATACAGATTGTAAATTCATTGATGTATTATTGCAAATGAGAGAAGTATGTACATGTACATCGCATGATAGTCACATTTGTAAACTTTCAAACACAAATAACTATTCATGATTCTACTTAAATAATGTACATATAAAAAGATACCAAATGATTTAATTGCTACTGTTTTTTAAGAATTAAGAGCTATCTAAATTGACTGTACTATTAAAACTTAGAGTACTGTTATATTCCATTTTATAGTACTGAAATGTATTGGAAATAGTTTTTTTCTACTCAACTTTGAAATGAAAAAAAATGTTTTTAATTATGATATCTGTTCATGATCTTTGCTTGTAAATTAAAGTTTAAAAAACATCAATTCTATGCTGTGAATGTAGTCTGCAAGTATAAATGTTTTTATGAAATAGTGCTTCTCTTTAAACTCATGGTGCAAGTTTTAAAAAACAGGTAAGATTTTTTTTCTCCTTGAATCAAGATACTTCCGGTTGAAACAATTTGAAATACTTTCATAACAAAAAAGCAGAAAATGATTACTTGGTGCCAGTGACTGGGGTAACAATAAATGTAGAACATGTAGAGACATTTTCTTTGATGCTATGTGAATCCAGATTATCACCAGTCCTATAAGTCGTCTCTCCATTTTTTCGTTGTATTTTGCCTGTTGCACTCTTTTTTTATGTCCATTTCCAGCACAGACTGGAAAACATTCCATATTTGTAAAAATTCCCTTTAGTCTAAAGCATTCCAAAACAAAGTCATGAATTATATTTCATTCCATATGTCACAATTAAGTGTCTAAACTTTTGCATGTTTTTTCTTCATTACTACAAATAGTGGTGTAAATTCTTTACAGAATCGCCATGATAACCCAGCTGTTAACCATTACAAATAATATAGGCATTTACTGGAATGCCTAGATGCCGAAAAAAAGGAGCCATTCCCGTTTAAGCTCAGTATGTGGCGGCCATGTTGGATCCGTACATGTTTACAGTCGCAATCACCAATTCCTACAGAAGTAAGGACGTACACAGAATTTGTCTTAAAAGAAACATTTAGCCAAGTTGTTCACTATATCTATGCAGTCAGTCCTATTAACCTCTTTACTAGGCTAATCCTTTCACCCACCCTTTAAACAAAAATGATGTCTATATTTACCCATCAGTTGCTTTATTTTGCTTCTTTTTATTATAGGAGTTTATACACAAGGTACTTAAGCAGAAAAGTGTTATGAATGTAATAAATGTCTAACATTATAGTTGGAGTAAAATGATATGTTTTGGAGGAGGAAATGTATTTATTTTCATAAAAATTAATAGAAGTGTGTAGCAAATGCAAGATAAATTAATCATTGAGATATTTCTGATATACATGTACGTGTACCGTGAATAGAAACTTCCAAAATAAATATCAGTATTTTCTCTTTCAAAAGACGGAACAGATTTCAGTACTGAATGCTACAATACTATTTGTGTTTTATTGTGAAATAGGAGAAAGAATTTAAGTGGTTAAATTTGTAAAAAAATTGTACTTTCAGTCAGTTCTTATTTTAAGATTGGAACTGAATATCTGTGAGAGGAGAGATATAACTTTTCTTTTCCTGTCATTTGCATTAATGGTGTACATATAGGAATATTACTATTGATTTCACATATTATCAACATTATATAAAGCAATCTATTGTATGGGTCCTGTTTTGAAATAGAGTATTTGTGTATGATATTTGTATGGTACTTGTATGTAATCTTTTGTATGGTTTAATGTTAAATTAATGATATTTCATTGTGTGTACATAATATGATATGCAAAATTGATATCCTTTGTACATGTTTTACAAAGAAGAAAAACTTTCTATTAGGTGCACGCATTTATACATGTTTACATGACAGGGATAAGCAAGTAGTGAAATGATATTTTTATATCTTGAAATTGTACGGCATATGTACTGTAATAGTAGGTAAATTATTTGTACATGTAGACAAAAGGATTATAATATTTCTTATTTAAGTGTTTTTCAACTCGTAAATCATGTTTCAAAGATTCTTTCTGTTGCGCATTGAATCATGATAATTACTTGTGTATTACAGTTTCTATGCCCACTGCATTTTTAGTAGTTTAGACGGAAGGGTATTGGAGAGTTGAAATAAAAAGGATTTATTTTAGATTTAATCCACCCCTTCCCCTTACATGCCTGTCCTACGTTGCTCTTCTTTTAGTGATGGCACATTTACACAATTAAGATTGGTGTTGATTGAATCGAGTAGTAGAAATAAAGCAATTGTGCAAAGACACCCTGTTTGTGTTACGTACACACAAGATATTGATTCTTAACACTGTTATACAAATGCTTCCCAAGGATTAAAACAATTTTTTTTACGAGTATGCTAATTCAAGAAATATATGGAGTATCCTTGATGTAATTATTATCTGAATTTATCTCATATTTTCAGTAAACATCAAGTAAGAGCGCATGAACTTCCAATCAACTCCTTATTTTTAATTAACCCCTTTTGTAATTTGTGTAAGTATTAAAATCTTTATTAGATGTATATAGATTTATAAAAGTATACGTTCTGGTCAAGAGGCTTTTTTTATTGATTCTCATAATATTGATTGTTGATATAGTATTTAAACACAGCATTTCTAATATTGAATGCATCGTTCTTGCAATCAGTTGGGAATTTGACTAATGTACGGCAAGGACAGTGATTATTTGATGAGCTAATCAAGTAGCCTTCACCATTCCCTCAAAATTGATTCCTTTTCTTTTTTCTTTTTGGGGTGTCTTTTTATATAATGCTTTATACGTATGAAACTTTTTTTCGTGCATTTATTCAAAAGATGAGCAAGGAATGATCTGGTACATGTATACTGTAATTTTAGCATCGATTAACTGGCATTTTGGAAACTTTCAAGTGGAAAACTTCTCCTTTTTTCAATAAGATTGTAGAGACAATCAAAAAATTCTACTCCTTTCACCTGTAACTGTACGGTTATACTATTTTTATGAAAGTAAAGCATCTTTTCTGTCTTTCTGTTAATATCGCTTTTCTTAGATTAATTTAGTATAAACATTTATGACGTATTATACTATGCAGCTGAATGGTAGCTTTCTGTTATATTTTTTCTGACGTTTGAACTAAATTTCATACCCCTCCCCCCCCCCCCCCCATCCCCCCCCCTCCCCCATCCCCCCCCCCCCTCCCCCATCCCCCAAGTGCCATAGTGTTTTTTTTTATTGACCATCACATTTTCCATCTTTTAACTGAAATTCGCCGTGAAAAATGGTAGTTACCGCTGCATCAAAAGTTTTATGAAATGGGCCCCTGGGCTACAAACACTAGTTATTGAATTATTTTGGAATTCCTCAGTAAAGCTTGAAAAAATTTAATTATATCTTGGAAGGTTTGTCAACAATATTGAAAGCATAAGCATCAGTAGAGCAGTTCAAATAGGTACTCATTTTACTGCAGTAGATGTATGTCATATAAAACAATACATTAAATTAGGTGAGTAGTTGTATGTGTATGTCCAAGAAGATGATACAAATATAAAGCCTCTCAGTGTTTTTGATACTTTAAATTTCACAATTTGCCTGATGCTTTTAATAGGGATATGTTATATTGCAGTCCATAGTATTTGTATGATAGCCTAAAATGGTTAAAAAATTAAGGTTGATAGTATGTAACATATTTGAGGCCTTGCGTTCATTGTTATGAAGGCCTTTTGCCCAACTTTCATTCAGCTAATAAATAAAGAATTGCAGAAGAAATAGACATCAGGACAGAGGAGGGGAAATTGCGTTCTTCTTAGAACTGCATTTTAGTTGCTATAGTATTTGAAGGGTATGAAATGATGTTTAAAATTATATGAATTACTAGGAGCAGAATGCATTTGAAAGTGTCATTTTTATAGAAATCATTTGTATTTCCTTATATTTTTTGCTTTTCATGTAGATTTGCATGAAGGTGTTGTTCTGAATAGTCATTTTTTCCTTAAGTTCAACAGCAACATGATTGTAATTTTCTGTGTCTAACACAGTCTGTTTTTTGTTTAAATAATTTTTCTGACAATAAGTCATTATTCTGTCCGTGTGTTGAAAGCGCTGTGATTATTGGAAACACTGATACAGTGATGTAGACGCCTTTAAACTGAATCATAACATATTAAGTGTATTACTTCTCATGCAGCACATATACTCAGTACTGTAGTTTATACTCCACTAGTTCAACAATACCCGTAAATAAATGTAAAAGTAGATCCAATATTAAGTACATGCATGGCAATTTATATTAAACAAAGCACTATAATAATGAAATTAAATTTTGTGTGATGAAGTATATATTTGTGTTATGTATGTATACCACTATCTACTTGTATTTCTATGATTTATAAACTTGTATTATATGACTACTGCATCTTAGTAGCACATTATGAACACAAATTCCATTTATATGTAAAATCAATAAAAGGGGATATTTGATTATAATTTCACAATCAAAGTTGTAATTGCCTTTATTTTAAGTGTCCAATGAGACCCGACCACTGCAACCATATTGTAATGAGAAATAATTATGATAGAATAAGAACTTGGACAATAGTGGGGAGTAACCGCCCCTTCCTCTCTCTCCCTCTCTCTCTCTCTCTCTCTCTCTCTCTCTCTCTCTCTCTCTATGTCTCTCTACTCTCTCTCTTTCTCCCACCCTCTCTCATCTTGCATGCACTGTTTTTTCTAGAATTAAAAAAAAGTGTAGGTAAGCGGCGTCAGAGCATCTTTCAATTTTAAAAAAAAATTGGGGGGCACTAATTAAAAAAAGGGCACTTTCTGTAAATGGGGCACCTTTATACAGAGGGTAACCTGGCTAACCTCTTCGTTCGTTCGTGTCTCCTTAGATCAAGATTAATGTAATCTTGATCTTCGGAGTAGTTGCTACAACCAGCCGTGTCAGACACGTTGCCCCCGGGGTGCGAGATAGGACTCTTGTAGCGTGCCCCCATTTAAAACAATTGTACAATAACAGTTAACATTACATTTAATTAATAGTATGAAACTATTAAAATTACTCTCATGTTACGGGAAAAAATATTGCATATATATATATTATGAATCATTTAGGGGAACTTGTGAAATGGCAATCGTTTGAAAATTGTAAGGTACACTTCTCCTCAATTAAGGGGAACATCATATTTGAAAGTGGGATTTATAAGAGGTGAAAAGAGGCATTTAAAAAAAGGGGAAGGTGCACTTATCAGAAGGGAATAGGGAACTTATTAGAAAAGAAAATGGGCGCTCGTCTGCAAAGTTTAAAAGGGCAATTATTAGAAGGCAAAGATGCATGCACCTTCTAACAAATGAAAATGGGCACCTGTCAAAGAAAATTGAGCACCTATCGGATAAGGATAAGAGTACTTAATATCAGAGGTGACAATGGCCATTTATTCAACAACAAAAGGGGGTAGGGGCACTTATTACAAAAGGAAAATGGGTACTTTTTAGAAGGAAAAGGGCCTTTATGAGAAAGGAACAGGGGCTCGATTGAGTGAAATAAAAAGGGCACTCATCAGAAGTACCTAAAAATGAGCACTGATAATGGGAAAGAGGAATATGTTACAAATAAAGGACATATATATGCACTTGTCACAGTAAAAGGGGCAAATATCAGCACCCCAAAAAAGAAAATTAAAAATATATTTGAGGGGGGGGTTCCCTCCAAAACTCACACATAAAACAAAAATTAGGGGGAGGGTCGTTGACCCCCCCCCCCCCCCCCCCCCCCCCGCCTCCGCATCCCAATTTGTGTCTTGTTGTTCACTGTTTGCCTTGTTTTTTTGAGAAAATAATTAACATCAATCAAGAATGAACAGGATTTATTAATTACAGAATTGTATCATATTGTTCAATCATGAATTTTATAATCCTGAACTGAATGATAATGGATATGATGACGTGTGTATGAAGAAGCGTTGCTCATCATTCTCGACATCGGCCCATCATACCCGGAAGTGATAAAAAAAACTTACCGCAGGGTCATACGCGTACAACATGCATGCAGTATTACAACATTGTAATTTGTATATGCAGCGCAGAGATCGAAGGAAAACAAAGATGAATGAAAGGTGACAAAGAGACAATTATTACTCATTTTTCTTGCTCTTTGATGAAAACAAGATAAAGCCTAAATGTTGGAAAGTCAATCAAACATGCCGAAGAAGAGAAAACGGCCAGCTCTGATCCGCACTTCTTCAAAACAGAGAAAAGATGGTGGTAGAACGGTACGTTTTTCATTTCAATCTGTTTTCAGTGTGCTGAGCTGAGCTGTGTCAGTGTACGGAAACAATCACTCAGATTCAGTGGTGATGATGACTGTGTGTTTGACTGTGTGTTATGTACCCCCCACTAAATTTGAAGAAAAAAAAATGTTTCAGAGTGATAGATATAATATATAAAACATGGGAAAGTAGGGTTAGGGACTTAGGGTTAGGGTCAGAGACAATGAGAGATAGATCTAGAATTAGAAAGAAAATGTATTAAACTATTAGGCCTAGACTAGTCTAATAAGACTATTGTAGTGCCGGAGCGGAATATAACTTATCTTACTGGGCCTAAATCTTAACTACCATATAAACGACTAGAATAAGGATTAGTCCTACCATAAACTGCAGAACTAACTGTACTCGAAGCTGTACCGTCGAAGCTCGAAGCTATACCGACGCGTGGAGCTCCACTAGACGCTAGTAGAAGTAGTAGACAGAAGACAGTAGACAGTAGACAGACGAGCAATCAACAGTGTATGTACTTGTCGCGTGCAGTCTCAGGTTCAATCTGATGTTCCCAGTAATAAACACGCCCGCGGAAACTACCGCGGGTGTCGCCTAATGCGGGACTTACGCGCATATGCTGCCAGAGCCGTAGTGGCTAAGGCTGAACCACTACATTATTCCCCACTTAATGAGTTTAAAGCCCAACTTAAAACTAAACTAAAACTAACTTAAAACTACTCCCGTACCGCAGTGCGGGGTCACGCCGTTCCCGCTGGCGGATGGGTCAAGGACCCTCCCTGCCAGCACCGGTGAAGTCTTGGCCTTTCCAGAGGGCGGGCGCCTTTATCATACCTGAAAATATACTGTATTCCAAAATTTGGTACCGGAAATATTATGAAAAATACATGTGTATAGAGACCCAATCCCATAGCCATAATAGTTTCCATTCTGGTTACAAACAGAAATATACCAGTTAACCCTTACCGTGCCGGTGTCACGTGTAAATGACAAAGAATAGCAGTCCTGGCACGGGCGTAAGGGATTAACCGGGGCATTACAGTCATAAAGAAACAGAAATATACCAGTTAACCCTTACCGTGCCGGTTATACATAATGACAAATTGCAAAACGTCTTGGCACGGGCATAAGGGATTAACCGGGGCATTACATTAAATTCCCAAGGTGACCGAGCATGAGAGTGAGTGATCAACATAAACGATGAATGGCAATAAGTGTGCAGAAAAGGGGAAGAGCCCAATGGCTCCCCATTCCCCAAGTGCAGTTTGGATGGTACAATGTCCAGAAACTGGGCAGTCCCACATGAGAGCCAAACGGCTCCCTACAGGCAGTCCAAACGGTGCATATAAGAAGTATTAGAAGGATAAAAGCAGATCACTGAAATCAGATGGAAAATGATATAGAAGGTTAAAACACTTCAACAAAATAAGATTACATTCTCTGGGCCACTCGGCCCCCGGGGGCACAATAGCCACTGCCGGCAAGTTCCTGATATCATTTAGGGCACCCAGGCCCACAACACCATCAAGCAGATCCAGAGGAATTACTCCCCCAAAACATAATCATATTCTGTAAACAAAAGTGAACTAAAATATATATAACAAACATGTTCTTTCCCCCGATCAAACATGATCCGAGGAATCCAAAATGGAACGGCACCATGTCCTTGCGGACGAGCCGTTGTGAATGGCTTTGATAGTGAACCATAATATATATTTAAGACAAATATGTTATTTTCCCCGATCAAACACGATCCAAGGAATCCAAAATGGGAGCCTGTGGGTGGGCTGGAAAAGGGAAAGGTCCTTACTCTGGAGCCCTGGACTCCCAACAACCCTACATCTCACCCGCTTCCCACTAGAAGGGGGCACCACGGTCGTCCTAGCGACACAAACTCCCTGGATACAGGCTGCCCTGGAATCCGTTCCATAGTACATATGTACCTCCTCCCCCCCCGACAATAACATTAACTACCTGGACAAAGGGACCGACCGAAGAGTCAGGCGGGTCACTAACATTATTTACCTTGACAAGGGACCGACCGAAGAGTCAGGCGGGTCACTAACATTATTTACCTTGACAAAGGGACCGACCGAAGAGTCAGGCGGGTCACTAACATTATTTACCTTGTCCAAGGGACCAACCGAAGAGTCAGGCGGGTCACTAACATTATTTACTTTGTCAAAGGGACCGACCGAAGAGAGTCAGGCGGGTCACTAACATTATTTACACTAGTATTCACTGATTGTAGGCCTCTTGGTTTCCAGATCGGAGATCGGCCTCGCTCTCCGACCCCTCCAGGTTTTCCGGAACTTCAGCCACGGGAGATAGAGAGCAGGCATGGGACAGCATAGAAACCTCCAAAGACTTAACAGTCTTCAAGACTTCCGCCAACATACTATCCATGTTGTCCATGCGTGTCCTCAAACTGGAGAGTTCTTTCTTCACTCCACTCATGTCCACCTTCAGACTGCCTATGTCCTTCCCTTGAACCTCAAGAAGGGTGCTGACATTCCCCCGGTCCGCCGCCGGAGCCGGACGGGGAACATCTCGACCTGTGGAAACTGTTGGGGAACGATAGGGTTGCCTATGCCGATAAATCCCCGGCTCCTCAACTGTATCATAACTGTCCTTCCCCCGGTCCTCCACAGGAGCCGGACGGGGAACATCTCGACCTGTGGAAACTGTTGGGGAACGATAGGGTTGCCTATACCGATAAATTCCCGGCTCCTCAACTGTATCATAACTCTCTGCCTCCTGATTGTACAGGCAAGTCTGCTGCACCTGCTGCCGAGGAGCTGGATATAAACGGCGGGGCTCGCTCCCGTACACAACACGCTGAGTGTGTTGTGCCCACCTGATGGCCTCCAGGGCCTCTTCAACGGACTTCGGGCGTTTATTCAGAGCGGTCAAACCCGCCGCCTTATCCGTACAACCCTGGCATAGCTGCAATACCATCTGAGTGCCGTCACCCTTTGGTCAGACCCAAAAGCTTCACAAAACAAAGCCTGGAGCGGTCGGACCACCCAAGGAGGGACTCCTCCGGGAGTTGGCGAGCCGTCCGAAACTCGGCTATGGCCTCCTCCGGAAATCGGGTAGCCCAAACCGACGCCCCATCGCTGTCAACATCGGGTAATACGACTCGGTGCCCATATCCCGAAGATTGGAAAAACAATCCAACGCAGACCCTTCCAGACACCAGCCTAGAGCATCCAAACACTCCTCGGACTCCACTGGCACGACGCAGCATAGCTTGTAAATTTCCTGAGAAAGGAATGCCAACTAGTCTCCCATCGAAACTAAGCGACCTTGGCAGACGAGGGGGCCAATCTCGGCGCCCCTGCGGCCAGTAATCCCCCTGACCCCCTGGTGGGGATTCCCTAGAAGAGGGAGAGACATAACTATTACTTCGTGGGGGTTCCTGGAAGGTAGACTGCCAACGTCCCTAAACCGGTAGTCGGCGGAGGGGCTCGGCTGGTTGCGGCGAGCTCCTAGCCTGTGACTCAGCCGCAGACCCGGCTATAGGCCCAGCTGGGCCTCCACCCGTAGTTGGGGAAACGGGATCGGGACCCTGGATAGACTGGGTTTGCTTAGTCCCCTCCCCCTGTACCTGCTCCACGTTAACCTTCGCTGAAGCCATAACCGGCTTTAAATCAGCAACGATTAAATAGCCAAATGATAAAATTAAATACACAAACAATCCTTCCTTCTCGCTTACTTAATACTTAGTTTCCTAATAGCTTACTAAGTACCTGACAGGAAAATACTGAACCCTAAACCTCACCGAAAAACACCGCGGAATTATCTCCACGGTGAACAGTTTCAGCGAGCGGGCCAAAACTAAACCCTACTAAGTAACACTAAAGGACTACACTTAAACCGGCAACATACCTCACCGAAAAACACCGCGGAACTATCTCCACGGTATAATGCTCGGCGAGATGGCCGTAGTCTACAATATTAGTAATGATGAAATGAAGATGAAATTAAATACCACCCACGATTTAACCCCAAATCCACAGATATACAAAACAAGACTGACAGTCCAAAATCCCACTTAGGTACCTACCCCAATCCTTCCTTCTTGCTTACTTACTAACGTACGTAGTTCCTTCAAGGAAAATACTTCTTGCTTACTTACTTAGTTTCTTAAAGGAAAAACCTATGCCTACTTAATAACTTACTTAGTTTTCTTTCATAATCTTACTTAGTTTCTTACTAAAAAATTCCTACTTAAACAACCCTATACCCATAGTATACCTCACCGAAAAAACACCGCGGAATTATCTCCACGGTAATAATACTTCGGCGAGAGGGTTGAAACTAATTTAATTACTCCTACTCACTTATTCTAGATCTACTCCTACTTAAACAACCCTATACCCATAGTATACCTCACCGAAAAACACCGTGGAATTATCTCCACGGTAATAATACTTCGGCGAGAGGGTTGAAACTAGTCTAATTAGAGCCTACCCCTACTTACTAAGTTCTACTTGAACGACCCTATACCTCACCGAAAAAGAACACCGTGGAATTATCTCCACAGTATAAAACTCTGGCGAGAGGATCACAACTACAAAAAACGGCTGTACAACCAGTCTAGTGAGTAGAAAAAAATGAGCAAATTTAAGTACAAAAAATGACCGAAACCGATGTCAAAAATCGAAATACGGCCGGAAAAATACCAACGAGTCCCTAAAAAACTATCCTACAACCCCAAGCAGACAAGAAATGAAAAACTAAGAGCTTATAAGGCTCTACGAAAAAAGTTCCAAAAATAAAAAAATCCTTCAACACACAAGTGAACGTATTCAAGATGGCGGCACGGACATGTGTGCGACCACAAAAAATTATCCCCAAAACACGGAAATGAGTACCCAAAAATCGAATACAGCACTGAAAATACCCTACGAGTCCCTAAACTACTAATCTACAGCAATAACCAACTACAAACGGGGAATAAACAAGCTTACAAGGCCCACGAATTAATTTACCAAAATTGAAAATCCCTTAAGTACACGAGTGAATGAAAACAAGATGGCGTCACCCACACGTGTGCTACAAAAAAAATATCTCGCGCAAGTCCGAAAAGAACGATCACGCCATTGTAGTGCCGGAGCGGAATATAACTTATCTTACTGGGCCTAAATCTTAACTACCATATAAACGACTAGAATAAGGATTAGTCCTACCATAAACTGCAGAACTAACTGTACTCGAAGCTGTACCGTCGAAGCTCGAAGCTATACCGACGCGTGGAGCTCCACTAGACGCTAGTAGAAGTAGTAGACAGAAGACAGTAGACAGTAGACAGACGAGCAATCAACAGTGTATGTACTTGTCGCGTGCAGTCTCAGGTTCAATCTGATGTTCCCAGTAATAAAACACGCCCCGCGAAACTACCGCGGGTGTCGCCTAATGCGGGACTTACGCGCATATGCCGCCAGAGCCGTAGTGGCTAAGGCTGAACCACTACACTATTTACAAGAAATTTTGTTTTCATTTTTATTTAGCAGGTGGTACTAGACCTAGTAGATCTAGACTAAGTCTAAGCGTATTGGTAGACTAAGTAAGTCTACATAGATCTAGATGAGTAGATCTATATAGGTTATGGTCTGGAACTCTTTCCATTGATTTAGATAGATGACTAAGTAAATGGAGAATTATGACCAAATGCGTGGCTCTAAACTAGACTAATAAAGGCTCTAACGTTAGACTTGGGCCCTTTTACTTTTAGTTTTAACTTGTTTTAAAATGGGTATTAGATAAACGCTTTTAAAACATGCTAGAGGAAATCTAAATAGAATTAGAGTAAAGGAGGGTTCTTTGGCCACTTAAGACAAATCCTATTTTTTTGGACTATTTACTTCCTATTTATTATCATTTCTTGTTCAAATCATGAAGCAAATTTATTATTATTTAAACAAAAAAAGATCCCAGAAAAAAATCACGAATTGCCATGACAATATTCATTCAATTTTCACTGTTTCGGAGTCAGTGATCGGCATAGCAAACCAGTTTTCGGCCGCATGTACAAAGTCGATAGGAAGCGCGCGTCGTGCGTTTCCGCGCTGATCTATAGCACTATCGGGCGGAGCAGGTATCCCACGCCGGAGCTCGCCATGCCGAAAACTAGTACTGCGGTGATCGGAAGTTGGAATCAGAATTAGACAGAGATATAGACAGAGATATCGTATGTGCGTTGCGGTGTCCGGCTGCATTGATTTAATACATGTATGCGATGAGATACTTTTGAGCTTGGCGACTCACCCAAAATCAGGCTCTAAATCTGAAAAATAGTTGAAATAAAGCTCATTTTATGGTACCCATATTTCTTACGCGTAAGATACTCGATTTTTCAGATTCGGGTAGCGAGACCGCCGATTACATCGCTAAAATGTGATATTTTAGGATATATTTTCCATTGCAAATGTGGTTCTTCAATGACTCTGGCATGGTATGGTATGGGCGGGATATGTAATATGCTATTATGCGATGTATTTTAAAGGTATTTTACCATGCATCCAACGGACCGGCCGAAAACTGGTGATGGTGGATTACCCGCTCCTTTACTCTAGATCTAGTCATGCTTATATTTTCGCGAGTTCTAAATTTTGCACTTGCCAATCTTAGCGCGAAATCCGCAAAAATTAATGTATTATTTATGATAGTAGGCTATCCTAAGATTCCTCATTCCTTAGAAAATTATCTAATAATCTAGGATAGGATCCTAACAGTAATACAATTTAGGTAATGATCTAAATGAAGAATCATAACCACATCGGTGCATCAAACGCAAGCTTAAATTGTTTAAATGTGTCCCATTGCAATCATCGATCATCGATCATTGTGTGATATAATATGATATTAATAAATGCAATACTAGCTCTGTATGCATCGTTGCGATGTCAATTTTTTAAATCCTGGAGATGGATTTTGGCCCGATTGCATGAAAGGAGCTACATGTATAATGGTATCCAGCGCTGGCTCAACCTGCTGGGTTTTTTATCAGCACGCAAACACCCCACTTTTAAACTAAAGTACATGCGGCCGAAAAACTATGGCAGAGACTTTGGAAAAGAAAATGAAATATCATTAAACCTAGAATTTATTTTGTGTTTGAATAAAATTACCCCAAAGCTCGTCATTAGCCCATTGCTAAGAGGGGCTTCTGTAAAACTCTTTCGATTTCTAACAAAGGCAATTTTAAATACAATGGAATTTTGTTTGCAAATTGCAGAGATAAAGAGTCTGCATGCACTGTAGTTGCACCAGAACCATTAGCAACCTCATATGTTCTTTGTGTTTTAGCCAAAATCCAACCATCTGAGTCTTTTATCAACATAATTCATAAGCTCTGCATTCTGGTGATTTGAAATGTTGCTCCAATTTAGCACATTTTGTTATCATTTTCTAATAGGAGTGCACAGCAGTGTAATGAGGTACCCGAGTACACTCCCAGGCTCACAAGCGAATACTCGAATATTCGGACGCCATGTTTTTTTATAATTTTTTGGAATTTTTTTTTGGAATTTTTTGCCACCACCATACCACTCGGCAGTTTCCCAGGTCCCTCACCGAAAAACGCATGCAATTTTACTTTGAGTTGCAGTTGAAGGCGCCGATTTAATAATAATAATAACAGTAAACAATGCTGTTTTAAAAACCAAAGATGGCAGAATAATCCATTGTCCTCCCGAGTCCAAAACAGAAATCTGGACATTTGTGGTCCCAGTTTCTGAGTGGTGAGTTTGACAGTGCTTGAGTTGGGAAACATTTTTACCGACGGTACCATGCCAGCCGCCGCCGCTCTCCCTGGCACGGGTAAGCGTGGGCATGGACATTTTTTTTTTTTTTTTTTTTTTTTTTTTTTTTTTTTTTGCGGCCGAATATTCGGGTAGTTGTCAACCGTGCGGGTACTCGAGCATTCGGACTACCCGTCGCAGCCTTAGTTGAGATGGTGCACATTGTGCGTCAATGAATCAGATGAACGGGGCTTAAAAGATCTGTAAAGCGCTTAGAGACGATATATTTCGTATTAAGCACTATATAAATACAGAATATTGTATTATTGGTACTATATTATTGATCTTAAAAAGGGAATTTGTAAACAGTGCTTTATCCTCTGATTGTTTGTAGTGAGATCTAACAATAAAATGCAATTTGGTTACATGAAGATTGTCCAACTTGTTTTAATATAAATGTCGTTATAGCTACATAAAGATAAGGATTAAAGGAAGTTTCATCTCAGGAAACAAGGGAAGTTTGGTCTGAATGAGGAATGATAAAGGCCCGGTCACACAGCCTTTCGCGTCTGTATCGCGGGTAAAATTTCGCGATTTTTTTTTTGCAGCGGTTGCCCGTGGTGGAAAATGTGCAAAATTGGCTTACCCGCGATTTACCCGTGGTATGCCCGCGGAACAGACGCCGGCGACTGTTCCGCGTCCTTATCGCGGGTGAAGCGCGGCGGTACCGCGGCCTACCACGCTTACACGCGGTACACACGCTAATGCACGTGATAACAACGCGTAACAGACGCGGAAACAAACGTGCTATGACCCGTGCTCCACCCGCGATTACCCGCTAAAATTTCGCGTCCAATTCCGCGTGTAACCCACGTCTTAACCGCGGCCGTAGCACGTCCTAGCACGTTCGTTCCGCGTCTGTACCGCGTCTTTACCGCGTGTGTACCACGTGTACCGCCCGCGATTACCCGCGGTCTAAATTTTTGGGGCAGCCCAAAACTTTTTTTGCGCGGCCAACCGCGTGTGAATTTCTTACCGCGTGTAACGACGGGTAAAGTACGGCTGTATCGCGTCTTTATCGCGACCTCAACGCGTCCAACAGCGTCTGCTTCACGGGCAGAAATTTTTGGCCGTGATTCGGGCCGCGATACGCCGTGGAGGGCTGTGTGACCGGGCCTTAAACAGATTGAAGTGGACATTTGACTGTAGCCAAGGACATTAAAACTCCAACAACAACAAAATGAAATTGTATTTCTGAAGGCTACGTTTAAGCTGTATCCATTTTTGGTTATTAACAGTGTCATTTATTTCTTTGTTTTCTTCCATCGTTTTAATACAGGGTATTGGTGAGCCCAGTCTGTACCACGCTCTCATCATCATCTTCTTAGAATTCTTCTCATGGGGACTCTTAACAACACCGATGCTCACAGTAAGAAATGATAACATTCTCTTGTCATACATGTAGTTAGATTTTTGTATCCATGGACTACACGTTACCCGAAAGTTCAATGTAGAAAAAATACAAAAGATTCAAGAGTTCTTGAATAAGCTCTTGAAATATTCTTCTTTTCTCTACAATAATCAAAATGCAGTTAATTTTTCACTACAGCATGTATTATTATGTAATATCGTCGGTGGGTTGACAAAACTTTGTATCTCAATTTTTGAGATTTTGATTTTTTTTTGGCATAATTTTGTACCTAATGGCCTACCACACCACCTGATAAATCCATGGAAGGCCTCCTGTCTCAATTTTTCACAAATTCCACACAAACGCCCTTGAACTAAACCTCGTAATTTTAACCCCCTTTGAAGCTGCACTGACAAAACCTCGTAACATAAGATACGTAATTCCTTCTTCTTGTAACTCACACACGGCCTAACAGTACCGAAGTTAGTGTATTCAAATCCTTGTAACTTATTCAACCAAATCCTCGTAACTCATTCAGAGTTGAAAGTAAGAACTTGTATCTCAATTTGAATAAAAACTAAAAACTTGTATCTCAATGTAGATAAAAAAGCAAAAAACTCGTAATTCACTTTCAAATATAAAAACAATTATTTTACTGTATTTCAACAATGACATTAAAAATTGTATAAATATTCCAGTTTTAAAAAGAAAGGACCGTGTCACAGCACTAAATTTGTTGAGACAGGAAAGTTTTTTCGCTCTCCTGAACATTCATGATTTTTGAGATACAAGGTTTTGTCACCCCACCGACGATATGTATAAAATTGTAAGCTTGTTCTTATTTTTTTTACTATTATTTTTCTCCTCTACGTCTTGGGTTTCTTTTTCTTTCTTTTTTCCGTTTTGGTTTTATCTAATAACACTAAAACTACCGGTATGTTTTAAATTTAAATCTCCTTTGGGAATTTAAACAAAGTGTTATATATACATGTACACATATTTACATGTTCATGTAGATCTTCCTCTTTTAGAATTGATATTATGAGTTTGCAACTATTAAATTGTAATTGTATTTAACCAGGATATCCTTCTGCAGAACAGTATGACACTGCAGTTTCCACATTCTAGGAAGCGTTGTAATTGAATGCTTGTGTTGATGATTTAACTTCTTCTTTTTTGCAGGTGCTGCACGAGACATTTCCAGAGCACACCTTTCTTATGAATGGACTAGTCCAGGGTGTAAAGGTCAGTCTTTAATTAAAGGAGTCGTATTAAACAAATATACATTATGTGCCAGTAGCATTGTTTTTGTGCAAATAAAGGCATTGTTCACTCTGATGTTAATGGTGATCATATCTTTGTAATGTAAATATGCATAGAAGAATATGTATTTGTACAGTGTGACCCATTTTTCCAGAAAGTATAAATTTGTTATTTGTTAATTGATCAATAAGTGCATGGATCGCATGTTTGAGGTCATGAGTATTGATTTTTAAAAGATGTTGCAGTTATCTGTTTTTATTGAGGATTGTTATTGAATAGCATTGTTACCAAACATGGAAGACCACCATAATTGGTGAAATATGTCACCCTGTATATTAAAAATGAATAAATAAATTGGTTAAAAAGTATTTAAGGTTACTGGAATGATTTATCTTTTGAAGGCCTACATGATTGTGATTATACTTCTGAGTTTGTGTCATTTGTGCCTATGCCCCTACTGTATGTTTTTCCTTCAATCCATGCATGTCATGTTTTAAAATGTCTTTGTATTTTGAATCATAATGATGAACTAACATTAATTTTTTTGTATTTCATTTGACATTTACACATTTTGTCAGATATGGTTAAGGAGTTAATTGAAATATTCTGTACATTACATGGTAATATAAAGTTTATTCTCTGATAAGATTCTTTATTCTACCTTTTCTCAATGAAACTGTCATGATAAGAGCACTGTTCCAATGTTGTAGAATTTTGTTGTTGGTTTGTTTTTCCTGACTGCTAAGAAAGCATGTGCTTGTGAGTAAGCAACCAGGGACCGACGGCTTTAAGTCCTCTACAAGGGAATTCAAACATACCCTACCAAATGATTAGTTTTTCTGATCTGCCAATTAAATACCTCAGTCACACCTCCAAATGGACTCTAAACTAAGTTCAAACCAACTCCAAACCAACCAATTATTAGCAATTAGGAGTAATGTAATTTTTGGTAATCAGTCTTTTGTCGGTCTCGTCAATGTGTAATCTTGAAGATGTGCTCTCTCTCTCTCTCGCTCTCTCTTTCTCTCTCTCTCTCTCTCTCCCCCTCTCTCTCTGTCATTGACTGAATGTGTTTTATTTTGTAATTTTCTATATTTATTTATATTTTAATTTGTTGAAAATTTGTATATTGTTTGTGTTATGAAATATATGAAGGGCCCCAACAAAAAACCTGTATTTATTTGCTAATTTATAGGGCTACCCTTCTTGTAAAATATGTGTAATAAATAAACATTAAAAATTAAAATTCTCTCTTTATCTCACAGGGGTTTCTTGCATTCCTGAGCGCTCCCATGCTAGGGGCGTTGTCCGATGTGTGGGGACGTAAATCATTTCTGCTGCTGACGGTCTTCTTCACCTGTATGCCATCCCACTCATGAAGATTAGTGCCTGGTAAGACATCTTGATTATGAGCTCGTTCACATATGATGCAGAAATCGCTGCAGGTCACCTCAGTTTTTTAATTTTCTTTTGTATTTTGTTTTTAACACGTGATAGCATAGAGAGTTAGGGTGGGAAAAGTAACTGCATGCAACCAAGGCCCTATGCACTCTCACGTTGGTGGGGTATAAGGTATATGTACAACTGTGAAGCGTATTTTACGCTTGTGTCTTAAAAAAGAAAAAGTCACCGCATTTTTCAGCATCGTCTGTGAATGAGCCTTAAAGATAAATTAGAGTCTGGTCATTTGATTGTATTTTGAAAGAAACTTTTTTGGAAGTAATTATGAACAAAGGTCGATTATGTACATGTAGCATTTAAAAATTGGTGTATAAATAATGTAAGGGGGGTTTTAATCATCAAAATGTATAGAAATTGAGTCAAGTCTTGCTGAGAATCCCACACACTGCACCGTACACACATGGAATGACACTTTTGTCCAAACTTTTTAACCTTCTCATGCTATTTCAAATATGAGGATATTTGAATAGCAATCTTTCTTTTTTTCTCAGCTGATATTTCTACTTTGATATCCTTCCAAACTGACTTGAAAAGAATGAGGAAGCTCACCAATTATTTCTCACCTTGACCAGATCTCAACAGTTCAACATTAGAACTATATGTTGATGATTATTCCCACTACCGTATTTGCCGGCGTAAAGGCCGCACCGCCGTATAGGCCGCACCCCCGATTTTGATATTTAAAAAAAAAAATTTTTTTTTTTTTTTTTTTGGTTGTTGTTGTTGTTTTGTTGTCGAAAACCCACGCGGGAAGGACCTTCATTTAACATCGAGGTGCAGTTAAAGGCGCTGATTTGTGCTTGTAAACTTGTCACAAAATAATAGTAACAATGTCATTTTTAGAAGAATGTGTAGATCATTAATGTGAATTAAAAACAAAAGAGTACTAGGTCCTAGGATAGTACCTTGTGGAACACCATTTGTTATATAAAAAAATTGAGGAATTATTATTATAAACTACATATTGAGATCTATTAGAAAGATTACTTTCAAACCAAGATGACAGACAAATTTTAGTGTTGTTGTAGTTTCCGAGTGGTGAGTCAACACTGATTACGGAGAGACATTGCCAGGCATAGCGCCATAAATCAAAACTAAAAAAAAAAAAAAAAAACTTTTTTTACTCTTTCGCCGCATAGGCCGCACCCCGACTTTTTGATATTTTTTCTTCCAAAAATACTGCGGCCTATACGCCGGCAAATACGGTATTTAAAACCTTGGTTATTAAAGCTAATCTTGAACTCTGGTATGGGCATTCCATGTCGAGAAAACATGCTATAATTAATTCTGAATTGTTTATCCTGCAGTAGATTGATTGTTTGAATCAGTAAAATAAAAACAACCTCACAAAAACTTGCTGGAAATCATCTTCAATGAAAACCACAATTCTCAATTGCATATAAGGACCTACATGTATGTTAAAGGTACTATGTCCCATTTGCAGGCCAAAAAAATGAAAAGGTTAAATTCCAATGGCATTTGAAAGGTAATACTAATTTAGAACTTCCTAAAAAGGGTGGAGCTTAAAAATGTCTTTAAGTGGAAAAAATAATGACTATTAGTTGTCAAATCGACTTAGGAGCTATAGAGCCAATAAGTAATAGTCTTGCTTTTCAGACCATTGTACCGAATGGTCATACGTTTTATGCTGCGCAAAGATTCAATCAGTTAATTTTGGCCATCACAAGAAGTGGGTTATTGATGTAGACAAATGCTCATGTACCCTTTACAGCTCATGTTATGTATGTTATTACCAAAGAAAAAAAAAGGCCAGTCACTCACTCAATAGTGTATGACAGTGAAGTCTAGCAAGTGGGTTTCTTTGCATAATTTGAATATTAGGACACTGCTAATGTTTAAATTTCACAGATAGGACATGTACATGACATATTCATAATACCTGCAAAGTTCTACAGAATTTGAGGTTGGCTGCAAAAGGGATATAGTACCTTTAAGCACATGGTTATCTTCCTATGCTCATTACTCAGCCCTTATACATTTTATACCAAAATCGTTTGGCACATGTCATTTATTTGTAATCTTGAACATAGCAACATACAGTGTAAGTTTTGTTGGATTCTGTGAGAATTTAGTTTCTATCATTACCCGAACTCAAGCTTAATATCTTTAACTTGTAATTCTTCTATCATGTACACTATGAATTATTGCATGTGGATAAAATTCACAGTATCTTGCATGCATTGCTTGTTACTATGTCAAGCAAATATTGCCAAGCCTTTTGAAAGCTTTTGGGTTGTTAGGTGAGTTTTACAGAAGTAAATACATGTACACAAGGTGTGAATACATCATAACAGTGGTCATAAACATTGATAATAATACATTGTATTTCTAAAGCTTACGATAACATGTATTTTTGGTCCTCCTACACTGTACATGTAAGTGCAATGGAAACAATTACCTTGGTCTGCATTTATTGAAAGTCTATAATCAGAATGGTCAAAAGCCATTTGTGTCTCATCATTTTGACTATGTGGTAACCATTTTTTATGGAGGTTTACATTCTCTGAGTCTACACCTGTTGTTGCATTTCAAGCATGTACATGTACAGTGAGCACTCATGGTGGACTCGATGCCTGGATACAAACATTAACCCATTCGCTACAGTATATTGGAACAAGCATCCCTCTTTCCATAAGGGAAATTACCTGTCTTGTGACCTTCAAAAGATCCCTCAAAACTCACCTTTTTCCCCAGTGATCTATGTGATCTACTTCATGTGAGACTGTACATTTTTTGTCTTCTTTTCACATATTTGTATTTGTAAGCGATATGGTACTTATTGTTTTGAGCACATCTAAATATTCAATACTATTATTATTATTATATTAAAAGCCTACATATTATATGGGAATGAGACTATTCAGGAGTCATTTACAGTAGTTAAAATTTATTATGCTGAAGGTTTATTAGCAGGCCGTCTAGTCAGAAAATATCAAACTATCTCATAAATTGAATTACATTGTTGATATGCACAATATGCATGTATGTGTGTTTGTAAATTGATTGTATAATTTAACGAGATGATAATTAAATTGTCTTGTCTTTTTTGCAGGTGGTTTTTTGCCATGCTCTCAGTATCCGGTGTAATGTCAGTGACCTTCTCATTAATATTTGCATACGTAGCAGACATAACTCCAGACTCAGAGAGAAGTCAAGCATATGGACTGGTAAGTTTATTAACATACATATACTGTATGTTCCGTTAAAGCCCAACTGCACTACTTATAGCAACTTGCGCCCTCTATATAGCAAACAATGCCTAATCGGTGCCTATTGGTCCCCATGATCTCCTTTTTCTTATGTTAATTGAGAGCTGATTTGATGATATAATCACCTGTCAGTGACCTTGCAGGGTGGTCTAATCCCCCTGGCCTCTGTACTAGTTTGGCATGGAGAGAACAGACCTCCCTGCAAGGTCACTGGCAGGTGGTTATCCCATCAAATCAGCTCTCAATTAACATAAGAAAAAGAGGATCATGGGGGACCAATGGTCACCGATAAGGCATTGTTGGCTGTATAGAGAGCACAAGAAGCTATAAGTAGTGCAGTGGGGCTTTAAGTTTATGTACAGTTGTAGTAAGCCCTCAAAAACTTTCATCAGATTTCTTTGATTTTTGATAATATTAAGGAAGATACTAGCAATATGAAGCCACAGGAGGTTTCATAAAGGAGAGATAGAAAGTAATTTTGATACCATCCTGGGATGTATAATCAATAACAACGGCAACCTGCAACACGTACATGTAAAACCTACATGTAAGGGGACTGTGTGTATACTGTGTGTATACGATGCAGTCTAAGCACATGCTGCCTCCAAGCGAAGCACTGAGATCAATGTACCGGGAGCAGAAGGGTCCTAGCGTAGGGGCGTGTTTAGCCATTACCTAGCATTCCTGGCAGATATTTACACTGCAATTTACTCGCGATCATGGACAGACTCAGAATACCAAATGACCTCATACGTATATCTTTTGATAAGGAGAACAGCATGATACTTTATTAAACATGTTTCTTGCCAATTTTTTGTTGCTGCCAAACCTGTACATGAGCTTTAACCCTCGTTTACTCAGGATATAGTAAGCTGCCTCAACAATGTCCATGGTCAAGGTGACTTATATCCAGAAATAGAGCAGGAGGGGCCTTTGTTATGTACAGCCATTGTTTTTTTCCTCTCTCACTTGTCATATTTTTGTAAACTGGTTTTTTATCTTTACCAATGCATTTTTTATAGCATTTTTGAGGGAGGGGTAGGCAGTTTATCTGTTTGTGGATGAACAAGGCCTTAATTGCTAAGATTTGTATATACATGTAGATGTATTTACATTGTACATGTATTTGTGGGTGTAGGTGAGGGTATGCATCACATAACACATTAATACCAATGATTTGAGATAGAGAGTAGAAAAGGAATACATGTATGCCTTTTTTTTTCTTCCTCTCCAAGATATGCTTTAGACCTATTTCTTTCTTTTTTCATGTAATACTAATTATGCTACTTTTATAATGTACCATGCAGATACAGCATCTCACTTCCAATCAACATATTAGAAAAGTCAATAGTTAGCACGCATTTGCTGACATTAACTTTCCTTTGATGCAATAATTTAGAAAAGTCATCATAAAGCAAACATTTAATTGAAAATAAGAGGGCTCTTCTGCTCTGCTGTGTTCACATAAATGTAATTGACATTTCCCTTTTAAGCAGAGATTTCCTTTTAGCTGTAATCCAAGATAAGACGGATTCTCTTTATGTTTGAATGCTGTGGATTTGTAGAATGTACCCAAGGTTAATTTCAAGTGTCAGGTCCTTGAATTTTCCTTTAAAGATGAAGTTGAGCTCTGGGCCCTGTTTCATGAAACACAAAATAACAAGTTACAATAATTGTTGTAAACTACTGAAAATTTTTGCATTCTATTGGCTGAGAGCAAATTTGTCATAGAAATTTAGCATTTGTTATCGACAACAAGTTATATGAAACAGGGCCCTGGTCATGCAATTGCATTGTGAAAGAAACTGTCTTGAATAATTGGGAAAGGTTGATCATGTTGCAGAAAATTATTGGTGTATGTAACAGGCGGTACATGTATATTGTAAGGTTTGGGATTATCAAAATATTAAGTATTGATCCGGTCTTGCTAAAAGTCACATGCAATGTACACAGAAATGTGTACTATGTACATGGGACTACACAAACATGTTGCATGGAACTGTGGTTCATAACCATCTGTTACTTGTCACTTTGATTATGAGGGTATTTGAAGATCAATCCTTTTCAGGGACACTTTTTTATGATACTCTTTTTATGATACTCTTCTAACAATGTACACTTAAATATAAAGAATGAACAGTAAAGAAATTCCCAGAATCTCAGCTTCTCTTGAAATGCAATTGACTAAATGCTGAGTGTAAATGCCAGGGGTTGTTTCACAAAGATTCGAAGTCAGACTTAACTCAGTTGAACTTTAAAATTATGGAGAGCCATTTGTAGCCATTTATATAAAAATAGTGAAAATTCAAATATGACTTTTTATAAATTCTACATCAAGACCATGAAATCTCCTTGATAATAGAAATCATAAATGATTTGAATTAAC
This sequence comes from Strongylocentrotus droebachiensis, assembly GCA_035222895.1. Classification (NCBI taxonomy): domain Eukaryota; kingdom Metazoa; phylum Echinodermata; class Echinoidea; order Camarodonta; family Strongylocentrotidae; genus Strongylocentrotus; species Strongylocentrotus droebachiensis. The sequence goes on from JAVYIG010010743.1 coordinate 66,286, forward strand.
ATTTTATGCCTTTTAAAATAACTTTTACAAAACATTTCGTAGATTGCTAACGGCTATCCATAATTAAGTCTAACTTAGAGATAAGTTCAACTTAGGATCTTTGTGAAACACCCCCCAGGAGTGCATTGCGATTTGATATATGTGTCGTACTCTGATGCGTACCCATGTACAAGAATGTCATGGATTGATACGTAGGGATCTAGAAGATCATGAATGTGGATTCTGCCTAAAAGCAGTTCATACCAGACTGATTATACGATTCTGCTTGTGATCTTGTAAATGCAGAGTGTAGTCAGAACAACGTGGCGTATAGCTCTCAATCTCTCATGCAGATTAATGTGCATGCAGCATCTGCTGGATGTGTTCA